>QDEB01100535.1:0-24907 GCA_004193795.1 Asbolus verrucosus | reverse complement strand
AAAAAAAAAACAGAGAGAGAAACATTTTTTTTTCATTGGCCATTTTAATTTTCCACCGTCTTACTACAGTAAGAACTGTTCTTCACAACAAACACACAGAATACGAATTATTTTAAATGCAGCTATAAAAAACGAAGCCGTTATGTAGAATTTGAGAAAATAACTATTTTTCTTCCTTCTTTCAGTTGTGAAAAGATTTGTAAAATTGTGTAGTTAATTTGAACAATGGAAAAAGGACCACTTCCGAGATCACATACTGAATTTTTAGTCTTATTCTCGTATTCGGTAATGATAAAAATAAAGACCGGCTATGATTTCATTCAGTAATTATGTCTAACCTGTTCTAAAAGGTCATTTCTGTGCTTTTAGCCCAGAAGAAAAGATGCTGTGCCCTTACGACAGCTCCCATCATATACGAAGATGCAAGATGTCCTTTCATTTGGTGAAATGTAAAAAAAATCACGGAGAGCAAAAGATGGTACCCTGCGATTTTGACGCCACTCATATGATTCCGGAACCGGAGCTTCAAGTAACAATATGTAATTAAATATCATTTTTTAACTTATTTTTACGTATTTTTAGTATCATCATCAAAGTTGTCCAAATAGGAAGACTATCGAGGCTCGAATCACCAAATCTCGGACGGGATCAGAAAATAAATTTCCTGTTCAAAATATTCAGGTTACTGTGAGTGAAAACTGGGATGATGTAAGTTCATTAGATAATAATAACATAACGATGTATAAACAACGATTTTGGCAGAATTATTACCCGTCTTATGACCCAGTGAAGTACAGTGAGCGCAACGATGTTCTTCGCCATATGGATGTAGAATCTGAAGCGAAACGGAAAAACTTCCGTTTGGGAGAGCGGCAAAGACTTAACGAGTTGAGCAAACAAAACCAAAGCCCTTCTCGTGTTCCGTCTTCTGATGTAAGAGACGGCGGTTTTTCGAAAATTACATTTTTCAAATTTTGTCAATTTGCAGGATGCAGTCAACCTTCCATCACGTCTGAAGGTAACTGATATTAGTGAAAAGGAATCCAGTCCGTTGACACTACAGGAAAAACTGATGTTGGGTCATGACAAAGTTTTTATTCAGTATGACCGTAAACAGAATAAAAACTAAGAATTACAGTCGTCAAAGGCTTTTTTAATTGTTAAGTTTAGGAATCGTGAACTACTTACGTTTTTTCATGTTTGTTTTTGTGTTTTGATGAGATTTTTAATTTTTAATGGGTAACAGTGTCTTGAGTTGAAAAAAAAGTTTTCAACTTCATTCTTACCTAAAAACTATTTTGAATTTTTGCATAAAGATAAATACTATTTTTTATAAAAGTTAACAATTTAAAGTAAAATATGTAGATTTAAAAGCAATAAAGAAATTTAACTTTCAAAGGTTTGTTTGTTTTTTAGTTTGAAAAGTCTCAGTATATGTCTCATAAAACGAAAATTACGTTCTGTATAGTTAATATAACCTGAAAATGTAACTACAGGAAAAAACTTCCCTAATTGTAGTTATGATAAATACGTCAGATATAAGATACTAAACACTAAAAGAAGTATGTACCCCATTTACTCCGACCACATTGTGTTTAGGTCTGCGTAGCTTTATTTTATACAGATGGTAAGAAAATACAGAATGCCCAGTTCCGAAAATGTGTTTCCAAGAAAATTTCTTGAAGAGATTGTGATTTTAACAAGTTTTAAGTGCAATTTAGATGTATTTAACGTTATTTATGTTTAATTGATTGATGACATGATGAACGGCTTTTTTTTGAATGATAATCCATAGAAGGATAAGAAAGAAACATCCACTGAAATTTATTTTGACCCAATATAAAAACAAAAAATTAGAAATACATGTTAATGTAGTGCCGCGATTTTAAATTTGAAAATTTTCGCACCATAACAACCCGATTGTAGTGACCTTTTAATTCGACTGACAAACTTCATGCAATGTGGGTGAAGTTAAATTGAACCAACGGCGACCGCAGTATAGCTTACAATTAAAGGCTTTTTTTCATTAAAAAATGTATTTAAAATGTCCCGCAGGCACCTTACATTAATTGAACGCTATTTATGTAAAAAATTATATTTTTTTACATATTTCAACGTAATTATGATGGGATGACTTTTAAAAAATCATTCATGACGTCATCAACTATAAGAACAGCTATAAGTGACGTAAAAAATGTAAATGATTTCAGGATTTTTACATTTAATCATTCTGAATTTAAATATTATTTCATTGTCGAAAGAAAAGTGTAAAGAATCAATGTTGGCGGATAAATGTGTTTTGATAGTAATGGCGCCATCTAGCAAAATTTATTTGAACCAACGATAACGGTAAGTGATAACAGCTGGTTGGTGGACGAAATGACACAAATGGGCATGGTAAATAGGCCAAATGGAATTACGCTTCACTTCAGTTCTTCAATTGCTGACAGCTGGTGCTGCACCTGGAAGGTGTTCCTGTTGGTATAGGGTGGCATTAAACATAATTTGGTTAATTTAACGCTGAGAAATAGGTAATAACATCCTCAATAAACGTGAGTGCAATTTCATTCAACAGTGAAGAGTTCGCTGATTTATCGGTGGCGGAGCCCCAGATACGTGTTTAAATATTTAAACAATTAAAACGAACCACTCGTAAAACTTTGTTTAGGCTCGGTGTCAATAATAGCGTGATTCACTTAATTGCTTTAAATATTTGAAGTGCATCCAATCTAATTATTTTTAGAAAGGTACACGCCTCCAACTTTATTATTCTGATTAGTTTCAAGAAAAGTTAGTTTCACTTTCAACAGGAAGTAGGTATTTGGAGATAAGGCGCTCTATTAATATTTTGTTTGTTTCATCAATGTACCAATCTGTACCAAACACAAAAATTGATTGCAAAGTTGCACCTATATCTTATTGTACCATATTTGTATTTATATTTATAGTCTATGAGTCACTGTCTTCGGCTGATGATTCTGTCATTTGAAGTCAATGAAGTCATCAAGATTTTATTTTCCAACAGCGTGATCGCACCGCATAATCAAAAAAAAGTTTATATTTTCACGATTTGGTATTATTTCCAGAGGAACGGTAACGAAATCCGAAATGGAAACACCACAAGAACAAGTTGTGATGACCCCAAAGTGTAAAACTGCCAATTCAACGACTCTCATAATCGAAAGACGGGCTGTGAAATCTACCAATGATCAAATGCACGTGGCCGGAGGAGAACACACGGGAATTATAATCAACAAAGAAACAACGACTGGTACAATACCTCGACTGTCACACAATTAAATAACGGCTAAATTTCAGAAAACGGCGAAACACCACCCGCTCAGCTGTCTCTGGAGTTTCGCGTATTTCTCGTGAGCGCCCAGACGGGTAAACACACGCAAGAATCCCGCGTTTTAAGGTTCTGGTTCCGGAGCGGTCCTGAGAATAAAGACGAGGAGCAAGCAGGCATAGCGCAAGACTTCTTCAAAGAGCTGGTCAGCCCGCAAGAGTTCCCCAGAGGTATAATTGAAATAATGCATTCCAAATGAACACGATTGTCCCGTAGATTACGTTGGGTTTATTAAAAAAATAATGAAATTGATGCAGCACAATTACAAGATAATCAATAAATTGGAAGTGGAGCTGACTCAGTTGCAGGAAGCCTCAGTTCCAGCGAGACCGCGTAAGTGTTTTTTATTATGTGGACCACACAAACACTTTCATCATGCAAATTTGTGTTGATTATAGCTCGACCTGGTTATCTCCATATCGAGCTAGCGCCTATGCGTAATCAAGGTTTGAGATTAGTGCAGTTTGGATATGATTTCTAGCACTCGCATTTTTTACTTTATGACTTTATTTTGTTGGTTGTTTGCAATTTGTATTTTTCACAGAATAATCAGTGAAATAAACTCGATAGTTAATACACTTACCAGAGCTAATCAAAATGTTATTTGCATTCTTACTAGATATAACCTTATAACATTGAGCATTGTTTTGTGATTAATTGGAATGACAACATGTGGAATTTTAGACGTCGCATATTTAAAGAAATGTTTTCAGTGTCTGCCGAAGAAAATTCATTGGGCAATGTAGTTCTGCTGACGAGAGATAAGGTTATAGAAATCATCGAATCTTCGTACCCCAATCCTGTAACAATTCAGGATATAGCAAAGTAAATAATGTTTGTGTTTTTGTACATATTTTCTTCATGTTGCATTTTTAGGGAAAATGGATGGGATGAGGAAGAGGTAGCCCATCACATTGCCGAACTGCAAACGAGTAACATTGTTAAAGCCATGGAACACGGTGCTTTCACGAGACAACAATCAAAAGATACACAAGTTATTATTGTCAAACAAATGCCGACAATGGTCAGCTCTAAACAACCCACTATAGCCATCATTACGGCCCAATATTGTGAGAAATTAGCTGTTGATGCTATGATAGAAAACAAGGAGACTTTCGTTAGATACACAACAGTAGGTAAGTTCTAAAAATTAGAATTTATTAAAAAGACCTGAATAAGAAACGGAACTAGTTACTGATTAGTGATTAATCACTACTATCACTAGAAGTTTCATCACTATCTTCACTAGAACTGTCTTCAGTATCGTCAGAATCATTATCATGAATGTTTAAGCTAGTCAAATTTCCCAATTTGTCGCACACATCGTCTTCGAGTTCTCTTAAATTTAATCCTAAATCAACTTTTTCAACTGTTGTGTTTTCAACTTTGGAGACGACATCTTTCCATTTGGTTTTGTCCCATTTCATGATGTAAATGATGTAATCTTTAATGAACAAGTTGTTGATTATGTACCGACAGCAGTCCCCTTTTAGGAATATGTTGTGCATTTCGATCAGACACTTGATTATATATTTTTCTCCCAAAGCTAACAGCTGCTTCAAGTCTGTGAAAATAGTTTGGCTCAGATCGAAATTTCGATACAACGGATATATCACGCTTCTCCTGAAAGCACTAACCAGCGCCTCTTTAGGGTCTTTAAAAACATCCAACCAGCAGAACGAGGCGGCGAGTTTAATAATAGTCCAACCAGATTCAGATGAACCTTCGAATTGTGTCGTTCTCCGATCATAGCAATATGCAAATAAAACATCAATCAGAGAGCAGTGGCAGTAATTGATCTGTTCGTCGCTCAAATTGTGCGACGTGTTTGGTAAATTTTTCAAGAAATCCAGCTCGTCGTCGCCGAATTGACATTCGTCAGCTCTCAAATCCGACCACGGCGATTTGATGGCCATGATTTCCACGATTTCTTCGTTTTCGATGTAATCGCTTAGATAATGATCGACGTTAAACTTCCCCTGTTCGTATTGCAGCCGCATCTTGTGTCTTTCACTCAGTTTGACCTCGCGCGGGTCCACTTCGAACACATCTCTGAATTCCGAACTGACGTGGTGGAAGTTCTTCTTTCCAGCCAAAGCGAAGCCGAACTCCTCGTTTAATTCTTGTGCGGTCGTCTGTTCTTCTTGGTTTGTCAGTATTTCTATTTTTCGCGCGTCCTCCGCATCCGAGACCGTTATTTTCGGGGTCAGCAACTTCGTGATCAGATCAAGATCAGGGAAGTGTTCGCCGGGGTTGGCTTTGTTGAATGTGAACGTGAACTCTCCAGAATCGGAATCGAAGGAGCTTTTTGTGAAATCATCCTCCAATATGTGGCCTGGTAAATGCAGACGTAAATAATACGGACTGTTGAAGAAAATGAACACGTTTTCGTCCGCGGACACTTCTAGATCGCGTAAGTTGCTGTAGGGGGCCCGGACGATTATTGTCACACTTGAATCGCTTTGTGTTAGCTTGAAACGCGGCGTTATCATAGCTGTTTGTGGGGTTTTTGAAACGCGAATGTGTCTTTATATGTAGGGCAGTGTGTAACAATGCAAAAATTGACAAACTTTTAGGTTATGACTGACAGATGACATATGAGATTCATTTGCGCATGCTTCGCCCATGTAGTGTTCAAAATATACAGGGTGTATTGTAAAAATAAAGTTATTGTAAAAAATGACTTTAAATTTTGTAATTTCAATCATCAGTTTTATCAATTAAGCTCATAAACATAATAAAAGCGTTTACTATGAAACAATTAATTTTAAGTGAGCAAAAACAACATGTCTACTTTTTTATTCTTTCCTTTCTTTTTTCCATGGTGTCAAAATTGAAACTGGATTAATTGGCTTAAGTTAAGTGAAGGAAAACAATCTTATTATCTTAACAACTGCATTGATTGCGTTGAACACAAATGACACGACGGATCTTCTAATAAGATGATTAATGTTCAACGATATCATACAACACAACATGTTAGTATTACGTAATTGTTTGGTTTTTGTTAGTTGCAACATGTTTAAATTTATTTTAAATGTAAGCACCCATTAGCAATTAATGAATTAAAACTTAATTAAAATAATGCACATGTGATCACCATAATCAAACTATAATCCATGTTATCTTATTTTCTATCTGTCAAAATGAATTTTTGTATATCAATATGTTCATATTCCTGTAATGTGTTGTTATGCGTGTTCGTCATTTTCAAACTGAAAAGATTGGATCGTCCACTTTTTCGCACCAATTAGAGTACACCACGCCTGCAAAAAAATATTAGAAATATACATGAAATTGTGTTAAGCGTGCTTTCTGTGCTTTTTAAACGAAATGAAAACAAATTTTTGTTCTAAACGTTTCACTCCATGTCCAATAAAACGAGTCATCGAGATTTTGTAACCATTTAATGTTTTTTATATGTTTATGAATGTTTACATTCGCATGTGTTGTAATGGACAGGTCCCAACAGTCCTACAGGCAATAGAGCAAGGGCCAGATTCGGTAAGATTTAAAAATCCATAATATTCAGTTGCTGGGGTTCACATGTGATGTCACATCAGTTTATGTTTGTACATAGAATCACCTTTCACCTGTATGTTTTTATGCATATGTATGCAACATGCTTATTTCCACATCACAAATGATGCTAACACTCGAAATACATGAATTGTCATTTAATTTGTCACAATGTATTCGTAAAAAATATCACCTTGAGCTGTTCCCAGGGAGGTGGATTTACTTCTGTTCAGATGATGAGAAAAAATTGTTATTTTAGGCGAGTCCAACGTATACACTTTGGGAAATATCGGAGCACATCGCATCGTATGCACCAAACTCCCGTCAGTTGGTCACACCAGAGAGGCTATGACGGCTGCGGGAAACACCACTACCAGACTGTTGGGCACTTTCCAGAAAGTCGACTATGTTTTCTTAGTCGGTGTGGGAGGTGGAGTTCCGCATTATACCGACTACAACAAACATGTTCGACTAGGAGACGTAGTGGTGTCACACCCTGTGAATAATAAGTAAGTGGAAACGTCATTACAATCGAACGTTTTGCCAAAATAAAAATTTTCAGAGATATTTATGTATACTGCGAAAGCACCAGAGTCAGTGATAAGGGATACGATTTTGAAGTCAAACACTACAGACCTAATAATTTCATTTTGCAAGACATCGCGTCTCATTTGAAATCTTCAGATTCTGGTGATAATGGAACCGTATCACCTTGGGTCAATTATCTTAGAGATGGTTTAAATATTTTGGGTTCTCAGATAGAAACCGATTTTAAACCTCCAAGTTCTGAAACCGATAAATTATACATGGCCATCGGGGAAAGAGATCTAATAGAAGTCACTCATCCTGTGCCCCAAGACAAGACTGTTAAAAGGTAACCACTGTTTCAATTTTTTCATTATTATGATTTCTATATTTATATAAATGTTAGTAACAAAAAGCCGGAAATCAGGAGAAAACCATTAACGATACCACGAAAATCAGTTTTAACTGTATCTCGTACAAAAACTGTCAAGAAAAAAATAATTAGGTGGGTGATGGTAGCCTCGTTTGCACCTACTTTGTATTAGCGCAGGTGTTATTACACTTTTTTACTTTTTTTTTCTTTGTGTTTATTGTATAATGAAAAACAAGACACCGTTGCACACTTTCAAACGTAGATAACTTTAGAAAACATACACGCCAGTATTTTATTAGTGTTATTGGATAAAACCGTGTCTCATAAACGATTTCGTACATTTCCAGGCAAGAGGGATGCCCTCGAATCCATCTGTCCACAATAGCGTCGGGCAGGATGATAGTGAGAGATGACAGATTAAGACAGCAATTCGCATCCGAAGTGGGCGCTCTCGCATTCGATTGTGAATTCGACGCAGTGATCGAATCGGTCCTTGGCAATTGCAAGGACAGTTTCATTATTATTCGAGGCGTTTCCGATTATAAAGATGGGACCAGGCGCAAGGAGTGGCAACCGTACGCTTCTTTGGCAGCTGCTAGCGTAATGAAATCGATAATTTGCGGCCTCGAGGCCCCCACTAATGTGTAGTTTGGTACTAAGTAACCTAGAGACAATCGGTCTACATAGTTTTTTCCATATAGCATTGTGCATGGGACTAATCTCAGTCATTTTATAGATGTAACAGTGTGTAAGACTGCAGAATCGAGTTTTTATGTAAATCTAACTATTTTTTATAACATTCTATGTTTTCACTGTAATCAAAAAAAAAGATCAAAACGTTTTGGTTGCTCTCTAATGTGAAAGTGATTGTGCATTTTTATACACCAGAACATGATGTGACTCATTAACTTATTTTGTAGATAGATTTTTCGAATGAGTAGTTAATATTACATAGTCTATGAAGTTACCATTTGACGCATATTCTGCATGAGTGATTTTCGGTGGACAGTATGAGCGAAACGAGATCAATTAATTTGCTTTAAATGTTGTTGCTTTTTTGTTTCACTTGTGTACAGAACACTGGCTTTCATTGCTTCATTTTGCATGGTTTACTGGGCTGGTTAGTTCGAGTCGCACAAATTGCTCATCCAAATTTGCTCATGGAGAATTATCGTCGTATATTTAAAGGTTATTAAATTGTTGCTCTTGATGAGTAGATTTAACGAATTAAGAGACTGTCTAGGATTTCATCGTAGGTACTATATTAACTATAATTAACGTAACTGCCAACAAGAAATTATTCAAATAGCTCTAAAATCAAATTTTCATAATGTTGTGTTGAAAATGTGATTTCTAGATATTAGCCTTGTATTGCAAGTGTGGTAAAACATATTCCATGTATTTTTTCCAAAAGAGTCAACGACGCATGAAATTACTGGATATTTGACCAATTTAATTGCTCATTTTTCGAAAAAAATTATCAAAAACATGTACGAATTTAAAAGAAACTAAATGCAGTATGAGTCAAAGTTGTTAAACTCGTGAAATACCAGTGATGCAACCAAGAATTTTGTTGCCTTTAACTTGTCTCTTGCTGTATTTTTTACTGCATACTGCAAATTTACAATTACTAATTATATTCCATTTCTTATTTTTTTTTTATAAAGATATTTGTAATACATTTATTAGATGAATAAGATCATTATTACTTGCCATATTTTTAGTCACAAATCTACATATTTTAATTTATTAATATATTGTTTTTATTTATGAGTTTATTAAATTATTTTGTACAATGCATATCTTGAATAATAAACAGGTGTATAATAGTGTTAATTTTTGCTTCTCTTTTTGATTAGTCACATTTTAAAAAATGGACCTCTTCGTCGGGAATAGACGTGTTTTTGAAATTGAGACTTGAACAATCTCGAAAAATCCCATTGTTCCTAAAACCCACAAACATAATTTGCATGAGTAGGTAGGTTGCCTTACCTGCATAAATAATTTGGTAGATCATCTGTTCCGTTGAAATAATTGTTTAACAAATACTGAACGTCAATGTGGTGTGAATACATGGAACATATTTCTCTTAATCTAAAAAAGAAGAACGTTATAGGTAGGTACAAGTGCTTCACGTTATATGCTCGCTTTTCGGTCCATTTTCCATCCATCTTGGATCTGACGTGTGAACTACACTTAAAATCATCACTCACCACCTGATATTGTTTAAATTTCCTCAAATCATGACTAAAATAAATAAATAGTAAATGCATCAAACAATTTTAAAATTGTAACTTTTCAAATCCATGAAAACACAAAGAATTGAGTTTTTCATTTAATACAGTTATCACTTCAGTCTGTTTGCTGTTTCTGTATGAATCGCTGATTTCTTTAAATACTTGGTCCATCTAAGAAATAGTTTTTAGAAAATGCTGATGAGTGTCGTCAATTAACCGACTTCTTTAGCTATTGCCAAACACATGCTGCACCTCAAACATATGGATCCAAACGGCTTGGACTGTACATAGTTTTGCAGCTCATTTTTATACGGATTTATAACCTTTTTTGGACTTGTCACTGAAAAATCACATTTAAATGCGAATTTGTCTATTGAAGATTCTTGATCTTCATTTCCTTTGTTTAATAATTCGTATTGGGGACATCTAAAAGTTTGAGTTTTTCCACAGAGAAAAAAGTGGTATAAAAAGAGGAATGATAATGGTAGATTCATAATAAAATACAGATGAAAAAAAATGACACATCAAATTTTCAAAAATGATGATGAGTAAATAATTTTGAAAATCGCCAGTGTGGTGAGGCGGCGGTGTTGAAACATTTGAACGTTTGTTTTCTCATTGAAAGTGTGTTGCCATGATAACAGTTGTATATACACTTTTATATTTTGCAAATTTTGTGTGAAGTGCTGTGAAGTTGAAATATCTTCAAAACCAGCATGTTCTACACGAAATTACAACAGGCGGGAAGGCGAAAGTTTCAAATTTTGGCGGCGCCAGTGCGCACGCTCCGAATGTCAAAACGCGAAAGGCTTCAGTCGCCATCTTGATGGTCAAATAACAGTGCTTTTGCTTATGTTTATGTTGTAAATCGTGAAATTTTCGATTGGAATGGAAATTATTTCCACTGTTTTCGAGGATATTTGTTCGTGCATACCCATAATCACTTAATCCGTTCGAACTGCTCGAGGTAAGGCGTGAATTGTGATATTTTCCCCGAAATAACCATTTCGGCGCCAACGCGCTTGTGTGCCGTATTGAAGTGTAAATAATACAATTATTACTCATTACCGTTTCAGGTGTTTACAAGATTTACGGTGAAGCCAAACCGAGAAAATGTTTTATGCTCACTTTGTTTTGGCCAAAAAGGGGCCTTTGGCCCGAATTTGGCTTGCCGCTCATTGGGACAAGAAACTGACGAAAGCTCACGTCTTCGAAACGAATATAGAGAAGTCGGTTGATGGGATTTTACAACCGAAGGTGAAGATGGCCCTCAGAACCTCGGGTCACTTGTTGCTGGGAGTTGTCAGGATTTATTCTCGGAAAGCGAAATACCTTTTAGCCGACTGCAATGAGGCTTTCGTTAAGATTAAAATGGCCTTCCGGCCGGGAATGGTGGATTTACCCGAAGAACACAGAGAAGCGGCTGTCAACGCTATAACGCTCCCGGAAGTTTTTCATGATTTCGATACGACCATGCCCGAGCTGAAGTAAATTTGATGAAATATACGTTTCTTGTGATAATATCTTCAATTTTACAGTGATGTCGATATTGAAGCTCAGTTCAGTTTAAACCAGTCTCGTGCTGAGGAAATCACAATGAGAGAAGATTACGGGAATATTTCTTTAGTCACAAATGACGATGGATTTGGTGATATGGGATTTGATACTGATGCCCCTGATCTGATGAGACATACTGCAGGCCTAGAACCTTCTATGGAACAAGTAATTTTCACAAACATGAAAAAGGAGAAACTGATTTGATCTCGTTTCAGAGTAATTTATTGTTTAGTGATGGAGCGGTATTAGATGGAGTGGGTTTGGATAAAGAACGAGAACCTGTCCCATCAACATCCGGAACACAACATCACACGCCTATGGAAATTGATTCTTCAGTCAGAGATGATGGTTTTGGGGCAAATTTGGATCAAAATATCATATGTATGGGAGCTAATTTAACAATTTTAGACGGTGATAACTTGTTCTTTTTTCAGCCGGTGGTCTATTTGAAGGAGGTTTGTTTGATGATGCACCAATGGGTGATGTACCTCCTGTGGATCAATCAATACAAGAGCCACAAGCATTACCTCCACCACCTGACAGTGATGATGATGATATGGATCATTTTGGAGGACCTCCTTCAATTGGCGGACACAGGTTTGTTAATGTCCATAAACAAGTACACCAAAAAAAACAACAATTTGTAGTTCCGATGATTCTCGACCGACTTCTGCGATTGGTGGACCTCCTGCAATGCCTTCGCCCGCCCCAGCCATGCCCATGCAGCATCCAGAGCAACATGTGGAGCAGCCTGAAGAAGCAGCCAGCACGCCTTTGGAGCAAACCACTTTGGTACAAAATGAAGAAGAAAGTTTCGCCTTAGCACCTGTGGATGCGTCAGCGCTTAAAGGTAACATTCAAATTGTTGAATCACGAAATCATGAGCGTAATTGCAGGTTTCACGAAAACAAAACGCAAAAGAAAATTAATAGTGGACGAAGTGAAAAACATATCTGGTGAAGAAATGAAGAACCAGCTCTCAGATACCAGTGATATTATAACTACATTAGACTTAGCGCCCCCTACAAAGCGTCTCATGCATTGGAAAGAGACTGGAGGTGTCGAAAAGTTGTTTGCCCTTCCAGCCAGACCTATTCCAGCTAGGACACTGTTTAAGGTTTTATTATTATTATTTTAATTTGCAAAATATAAATTGTCTGTGCTACAGAATTACCAGCGTCATTTAACGTTACGAGCAATCAGCAATGAAGACTTCGCCATGTTGGGCGACGCCGACTCGTTGGCTCTTGACCAAATGAGAGATGTTGAGGAACCTCCTATGGAACTCCCCACTCCCGCCAGACGAGGACGCAAGCGAAAAATCCAAGAAGATCCGGTAGGTTTAAGTTCAATCGTCAATTTTTATTTGAATATGATAATTATAGAGTCGAACACCGATGCACACGATGGAAGCGCACGAAACGGCGCAGAGTCTCCCGCTTCAACCGGAAGAAGCCTTAGCATCAATGATGCCTTCATCACTACCTCCACCTCCCCCGTCTCCACTGCCTCAAGCTCCTCAGCTTCCCCAAACTCCACAAATTCCGCAAGCCTCTCAACTTATGATGGGACACGAAGAACAACAACACCTCAGCATGCCGCCACCATCCACTCCAGGCGGGGTTTTGTATTCGCAGACACCGGGACCTCCTGTCGGGTTGGGATATCCAAGCACACCTGCGCCATCTACGTTAGGATTTCCAACTACGCCAGCGCCACCTACACCTTTACATCATATGGAAGAAATGCCTCACTTACCGCCAGATCAGGTTCATTCTATTCTACAAGAACAAGAGAATATAGGAGGATTGGGGCCTCCTATGACGCCAGCATCTGAAGATATTTTGACACATGGAATGGGGGCTCCTACAACACCACATCATGGGACGCTAGATTCTAATCTCCCACTAGAACAACTGGAAACTTTACAACATCATTTGCCTGCCATGGAAAATATGGGATATGATCAGGTATTTGCTGTATGTATAATAGTAATTGTAAACTAATTACGTTTTTGTTAGAATCAAATGCAAATGGCCAATATGGGTTATGATGAACATATGCCACCAGCACAAACACCAGCTGGAGGAATGTCAGAAAGAGTACATTCTCCATGGCAAGGCGATTATGATTTCCCTCCATCTGCTGGACCTGTAAGTATTCTATCATGAAAGCAATTACGTCGATAATTTAATTAATTGTGATCGTAGCCGGAGGAACAACAGCAAGATGAGACGGATGAACAATTTGAAGAGAGAGTTTTAAATAAAAGAGCTTATCAAATGTTTACAGTTGTTAGAGGTAAACTGGAAACAACCAATCAAATCACTTTGACAGAAATGTGTTACAGAAACAACAAGAAACAGGTGTGTGTTTATATTGCTTGTGTAATGTATTTGTTACATTGTGTTTTTCAGGTTTCTCAAAAGTTCTATAGTTTGCTGGTTCTGAAGAAGTTCCAAGTTTTAGAATTGGAGCAAGCAGAAGCATATGATGAAATTTTTGTTTTGAGAGGACCTAAATTTGACAACCCTATTTTGTAAATAACAGTGATTATTTTTATATTTCAACTCCATTTCAAGCTTTTAGTCATGTTATCAAAAGGGAAATTTATTTGTCTTTCAATACTTTTGTTGATGACATATTGAGGGATCAAATTGGAAAGCGTTTCACACCAAAGTATTTCTTTATTGAATTTACACACAATTGTTTCTCTATACTTTTTACTGATGTACAATTTGTTTGTTTTATGCTCAAATGTTGACATTGTACATAAAAGAAACAAATTCTAGTCTTGTTTTATTAATCTTACTTGTTTTAAATGTGACCGGCGTCAAACTTCTTGATGACAACTTTTCTCCGAGTTTGTTCTCTTGTAGAAAATTACGTAGACTGTGATATTAACACGACTTCAGTATAAATTACTTAATCATGTTTCTCTTTGAATTATCAGTTGAATATTTCAAATTGTCTGATTTCTGTTTGGCTGGAAGTAATTAACGTGTGGTTATTAGGGGGTATGATAAAATGTGTATTTTTATTGAACCAAACACTGTACATAATGTGTTATTTTATTGTCCCCTCATAATGTATACAATTTTGAACAAGTAAGATGCTCATCTGATTTTATACACTTGTTAAAAATGAAATCAGTTTGTATAAACATAATGTTATTTATTTACATTATAAAAATGAAATGAAATTAGTAATACAATATTTGATTGTATTACTAACTTTTTACAATTTTTTCTTTTTGTAAATTCGTAGCTTTTAGGCTTAGAATTATGTATAAGGTAAATTTATTAAATAAAGTAATGTTTAATATTGTTACTACATTGGTATCTATTTATTTGGAGATTTTAGAAAAAAATGAAAATCAAGTGGTTGAGGCGAATAATCGAATGTCCCACACTTTGATACGCCACTGTCGACACGGGGCGGTAGATGCTGTCGCATTGGCAACACTGATGTCGAAGGTTGGATTGTCAACTGTCAAAAAACCTAATTTGCCGAATTTTGGGAAGTGTGGAGTTCACATGTTATAAAAAATGTCAATTTTCGCAAGTCCTTTGTCCGTTGCCGGCACCAGAACCTCAGGAGCCCCAGTGCGCACTCAAAATGGTAAGTCTTAAAAATTTTCAAATATCAAAATTACGTATTTAAGATTTTATATCATGATTTCGTGACACACCTGAACGGGGTGCCGACAAATTTAAAGCGTTTACTTAATACAACGAAATGTTTTTATCTTTTCTCTTCATTATTTAGTGATGGCAGCAGCCTCCATCGCGAATATCGTAAAAAGTTCGCTGGGCCCAGTGGGTTTGGATAAGATGTTGGTCGATGACATCGGAGATGTTACAGTAACAAATGATGGCGCTACAATTTTGAGATTATTAGAAGTTGAACATCCTGCCGCCAAAATTCTCGTTGAATTAGCTCAGCTACAAGACGAAGAAGTGGGGGATGGAACCACGTCTGTCGTTATTATAGCCGCTGAACTGTTGAAAGTGAGTCAAAAAAAAAACAGACCAGGTATAATCTTTCTGATTTAAAATTATCTATTGCTTCTGGGTACATTCCATATACTAACTTTGCTGTAGATAAATCAATAATTTGAGTGCGTGAAGGTTTTCTTGTTCTTTGACAAAAGAATTTCATTCAAATTGTTGATATTCAAAAATGAAGTTGAGTTCATCATATCGTGCAATTCTCACACAGGGACCTTGAAATGAATGATATTAACTGCAACGTAAACGTTTCAAGGTCACGGCGCTTTCATGGGCGGGTGGAGTTTATACAGTTCTACTAAAAATTCTGTACCATATGACAAAAAATGTTATTGTCTAAAACAAGTTTATGCCATTTTTAAAGCTAAAAGTCGACTAAAAATGGTCATGTGACTCACAGTGAATTGAAAAAAACGAATATTTTTAAAAAATTCATCAAAACCATTATTATTTGTTAAACTATTATAAAATGCCATAGTAAAAAGTTGTTTTGAATTAAATTCCGTTTATTTTAATATAGGAAACTAACAGGGTTTTCAGATTTGTTATGTTAAAATTACTATTGCCTGTTTTTACCATTTTTTTTTTATAATGTTGGCATAATCAGAAAATTTTTGAAGTTTGAAAGTAATTCAAATAATTTGTCAAATGTTGTCAATAATGTCACTAATAGTAATAATAAAATTGGTATAAACTACCCCTAAGAGTAACTGATTTCACAAATTTAGCACAAAATCTCATTCTCGTACTATATCATTACTATACTCACCTGATCCAGTTTCCTATATTGAAAGTGAATGGAGTGTAGATTCTGAACCCAAATATAAAATTTGGTGCAAAAATTTGAAGTTTTTTGTTTCACCCATTTGTCTTAAAAAAATTGCACTTAGTTTTCAATTTTGGTTTGAGTTTTGGTGGACAGTGTTGGGGGGAGTAAAATTAGGACCGCTGTTAGTTTCTTGGTTGTAAAAATGACTTTTTGATACATAGCCGCCGGATGTCTACACCTGTTTTACGCAGTAAAAATTTGACAGGCGGCCTAATTCCACTCTTACAATCAGCCGTACTCGAAATGATTTGGCCATAAGTTGAAAACCAATAAACAAACTATCATGAATTATGTGCTAAATTAATTGTTAAAATTGTGATGTAGAATGCAGATGAGCTGGTAAAGCAAAAAATACATCCTACCTCCATCATCAGTGGCTACCGTCTAGCATGCAAAGAAGCTTGTCGTTACATTCAAGATAATCTTACGATTCCAGTAGAAGAACTAAACCGCACTTGCATAATAAATGTGGCAAGAACAGCGATGAGCTCGAAGATCATTGGATCGTATCCTTTTTATTGAGTATCATAAAATTATAATTCACAAATTTTATTCCTTAATGCTAATAAAGTGATGCCGACTTGTTCTCAACCATGGTGGTTGATGCAGCAAACGCTATCAAGGTTTTGGATTCCAGCAAAAATACCATTTACCCCATTAAGGCTGTGAACATCTTGAAAGCTCATGGTCGCAGCGCTAGGGAAAGCCTTCTGGTTCAAGGCTACGCCCTTAATTGCACCGTGGCCAGTCAAGCTATGCCCAAAAAAATTGTTCATGCTAAAATCGCTTGTTTGGATTTCTCTTTGCAAAAGGCCAAGATGAAAATGGGTGTCCAAGTGCTTATAAAGGATCCTAATCAATTAGAGGGCATCCGTAATAGAGAATTGGACATAACAAAAGAGAGAATCCAGAAAATCTTGCAAACCGGAGTTAACGTCGTGCTCGTCACTGGAGGAATTGATGATCTCTGCTTAAAATATTTCGTGGAAAGCGGCGCTATGGCTGTAAGAAGAGTGAAGAAAGCAGATCTTAAACGAATCGCCAAGGCAACCGGGGCGACCTTCTTGACATCACTAACAAACATGGATGGTTAGATTTTTTTTCAATTACATCCGTTATCTTAATTGCGTATTTTTAGGTGATGAATGCTTTGAATCGAGCATGATCGGCGAAGCAGCGGAAGTGGTCCAGGAGAGGATTTCCGATGACGAGCTCATTTTAATCAAAGGGTAATTGCTTATGGTAGAAAATATAACAAAATAATAAAATTATTTTCAGTCCGAAAGCTCGTACGGCGGCCTCTATAATTTTGCGAGGGCCCAACGACTTCTACTGCGATGAAATGGAGAGGTCAGTTCACGACGCTCTCTGCGCCGTCAAAAGAGTTCTCGAATCGAAAAGCGTCGTTGCCGGCGGCGGTTCCGTCGAGGCTGCTTTGTCGATTTATTTGGAAAATTTCGCGACAACTTTGAGTTCCCGCGAACAGCTAGCCATCGCGGAATTTGCGAAGAGCTTGCTGATAATCCCGAAAACTCTGGCTGTTAATGCCGCGCAAGATGCTACAGATCTCGTCGCCAAATTGAGGGCCTATCAGAATACGAGTCAAACTAAAGTCGATCTCGCCAATCTGAAGTGGGTGGGGCTGGATTTGCTCCAAGGTACAGTGAGGGATAATAAAAAGGCCGGCGTCCTTGAACCGACAGTGTCCAAAGTAAAGTCGCTTAAATTCGCAACTGAAGCAGCGATTACTATTTTGAGAATTGATGACGTGATCAAGCTGGATCCGGAACAGAGGGCTGACAAGAGCTACAAACATGCTATGGAAAGTGGAGAGTTGTATGATTAATTTATTAATTCTTTTCCAAGATAGTTTTTGCTAACGTTCGTTTTGTATGTTTCACTTACAGTATTGACTTTTGGTTTTAACACAAGTTTTCTAAAATAAAACCAGATCATGTCTTAAATTTTATTTTTCGTTTTTCATTTTAACAAGAAATGTAAATCCCATATATTATTGCCCCCTAATAAAATAAAGTCAATGTTTGATCACTCTGTTTACTTTAGCAAAAATTCAGTCACGACATCGTTAAATTCTCTGGAAAATCGAAGATGTATGTTGTGTTTTCCCTCTGGAAACCTATACAACCTGAATATAAAATTATCAAAAACTTCAGTAAAATTTATTATTTTGAACTTTCTTACTTGGCGCCTTTTATATTGGATGCTAAATATTCTGGATGTTCATCAGCAACCATAGGGTCCTTATCACCATGTAAAATTAAAGTAGGACATGTGATATTTTTCAGAGATTCCTTGCATAGATCTCCACCACTTTTGATAAAAATCTGATTCAAAGCATCACACCAATTGTTCCACATTGTTTGTAAACCTTCCTCAGTGTATAATTTGATCAGTGGGGCTTTCATCCTATCTGACCATTGACTAATATCTCGAATTTCTAAAAAAAAGTCAAAAGTGAAGCAAATTGTAATTATTTTCACTCACTTTCATAAGACTGGATTTCTTCAGGTATGACATATGCGTTTGCTCCCCAAATAATTAGCTTGTCAACGACTGTTGGGTATTTAGCTGAAATAATCATGCTTGATATCCCTCCATCGCTCCAACCCAGCAAAGAAAACTTCTTTATGCCAAGTTGCTGTTTGCAATAATGTAAAAACTAAGCATTGGACATCTTTGAATTACATTACCATCATAAAATTGTATGCTGTGTCTGCGTCATTTTCATAGAATTTCACAGAAAAATTTCTTTCTGGCGGTCGACTAGAACCATAACCAGGAGGATCCCAAGCTATAACTGTAAACTTCGTTTTGTCCAGATCTGCAATTTGGGGCTTGAAGTCACTCCATATAGTACCTAAAGCTCCTGGAAAACATAAGAGTGTTTTATTGCCTTCACCTGTTTTAACGTAATTGATGATTTGGCCATTTACATTAACGGTTTGTTCCTGTAAATGCATTTTTAGTTTCATGTGAAACAGCGAAAATATTGATATACTTGAACTGCACTACAACAGTACATGTTTTTTGCTACAATGGTTTTTCTAAAATTTCTCAATATTGGAGAATTTGCTATTTTTAGGAGCATATTGACAAGGAATTAATAACAATGTGGATTTTATCTCTATTTGTTGTAACCTCAAAATAACTTTCCTTAAGATGATGTAACATGTGATGTATGCAACCAATATTACGTACATGAACAAAAAGTGATATAAAGCGGAGTACATAATAAAAGTAAATCAATTGCAATAAATACCTACATTACATAACATAACGACAGATATTTTTAAAAAAATATATAAAATAATGCACAGTGTGAACAAAGACAAACGAAAAATCGTCGCTATTGCTGTACATTGTGTTAGAAAATTTATAAAATAATTAATTTGAATTTAGGGATATACGATATAAAATTGATATTATACACCAATGAGTAGCAATAAAATGTAAAAATAGAAAAAGATATAAGATATAAGATATAAGATACACAAAAAAAATGAGACAGAGAGGGAGGGAGAGAGAAAAAGAGAGAAAAGTCAATAGAGAGTAACGGTTTTTCTTTGATTATTTGATTATTAAAATTGTTTATATTTGTCATAGGAGTAAAATATTGAAAAACTCTTTTTCTGATACTTGTTTAAAGACAAATTGAAAAGAAAATATTTCATAATAATAAGTAAAAAAGTTTAAGAAAGTTAGTGACAAAATGACAAATTGGAAATTTTGAAAAATTATTAACACAAATTAAAATTTGGAAAGTTAACAAAAAGAAATATAATCTGCTTTATGTCGGTTTCATGGAACATTTATAACTATAACTCACGTTGTTCATTGCATGTGTATTAATAAAAAGAACTATCTTAATTGACTGAAATGAGCAATCAAAACCAAATCTCTCAATCCTTATTAAAGTCAGAGTAATGAACTAAATTAAAATCGATTACATTTTTTAACACTTGTGTTGCTGGCATGATTTTATTAGTTAACAATATTTTTAATAAGTTTTAAGAAAACAGCAAAGGTGAATATGATTATATGATCAAGTGTTTAAATTTTAAATTTACATAAGGTGATTGCGCTGTAATGGAGTCCTAGGGATTTTGCTTTTATCGATTGAACAATTTTGACAAATGACGTTGGTCATGAGGTTATAAAGAAACTTTTGTGTTTACTATTTCAGTCGTGTTGTGAATAACATGGCGACAGTGCCATGTCTGTTAACCGCTAATGTAATAATTTATTTAAACTTGTATTTAAGCATACCATTAGCCAGTAGTCAAGAAAAAATCGCACCAGAGTTCGATACGTTGCATATAGTTACTTCAACACAAGATGAGGACTTCACAAAAGTGCTATTCAAAGTGCGCGGCAGGAACATTTTTGAAGATTTGCAAATTAAAACGACGACAAATAAAGCCGAAAGGAACACTGAGTGCGTCGAACACTTGAATTATGATGTTAGTGCAAATTTTACTCATGACAATCATGAATTAACTTCCGCCAGTTACATCCTTTCAGTGCCGAGGAGCGTGTATGGTGATTTTTATTTGTGTTTGCCCCATAAAAATCCGAGACATGATTCGCAACTGCCACCCAACATGTTTAAGGGTGCACCCGTCAGGTGGTACCATCAAGGGCCGACTGTCAAGCTTTCAGTACCTCGTGACGAGCGAACAAAATTTAAAGGGTGAGTGTGTGTGGGAGTTATTATGCATCACGTTTCAAACCCTGTCCCTATTCTCAGTTGTAATGACACAATTTAAAGCAAGATATGAACAACAATGCACCGTTGTTCTTTGCAGATTATAGTGGGAACATGCAACAACAATACTGCAAATTGAATTAAAATTTTTGAATAGTAATTACCCCTTTCCCTTCGAATTTTTTTTCCTTTCGTTACTTATCATATTTCATTATCAATCGATGTAATTTTATAATACGAAAAATTGTATTTTTCAATATTTGGTGTGATTCATGTAGGTAAGTTATGTGTAGGTAGTTTCTTTCTAGTTTTAGCTGGATTGTTCGGATTCGCGATCTATACCCGAATCTGCAATCTGTCGCGGTATTTTGCTTCAACTTTGGAAGATGTTCAAGGCAGTGTATCTACTTTTATAATGGTATCTGATGCTATCTTATATGATCTACATCAGCAGATTCATAAGTACGCAAAACAAAACTTCGGTTCGAAAACTCCGAAACGAATCGAAGAAAAGAGTCCGCATAAAATTATTTATTCCAAAATTGCATCTTCTTTTTTGAAGAGAATGCTAAATAATAACACGCGGTATTTCATATTTATGTGAAGGTATATTTTTCATTGCAGGGCACAAAAAGACAGCACGAGAGCCGTATGCAGTATACACGCACTAATTTTAGATGTTTCTATTTAAAAACTCATTAGTCATTATATTGATTTACAATTAATTCAATTTTCAAAAAATTATGATAAATATTGAGGGTTTCGAGCACGTCGACCAAAAAAAAGCAAAATTCGTACAATGGTTATCATTTGAAAGTGCACGATGGGTTTGATTTTTTTTTTATTTCAATGTAATGAAGACGGCCCTCAAACCGTCAAAGTTTGACATCTTACATGTAAATATTAAAATATTGCACAAATTCTGCTTAATATTCATGTTAATACGAATTTATTGTGTTCTTCAGTGTGAAAGTACAATGCTGTCGCTCAGAAAGGGTTTACCAAAATATAGAATGACACTTTCTGATTTTTTTTGAAAGATGAAATAACCTCACAAAGTTAAATTCCAGTGCAACCTACTTCACACATTTTGACAAATTTCTGAGATGGTTTGACTAACTGTACATTTTCAAACATGAGTGGAGACGAAAACTGAAAATTTTCGAAAAACTAAAAATCAAAATATTAACCACCTCAGCTTTATTTAATTTTTACCCCAGTCTTATTAATTTTACATTTCTGCTCTTGACCCACCTGTACCTCTGCAGACACACTTTTGCATGCGACTACTTTCACTTTTTGTTCGATTTATTTTTAATTACATACTCAGTCTATTCATATTTTGGTCGTTTCGCTGGTAAACTCACCCTCTTAAACTTTTCCATTCATAACACTTCTCTAATATTCGTTTCTTTTTTACCACCATACAGTTTGTTTTTTTGTTGTAGTATAACAGAAACAGCATTATCCACATACAGATGAATATTAATTATGACTTTTCCTTTTGTCGTGTTTTATCCATAAACTTGTTACACAACCTTGAGAAGATCGTATATCCGCGTCTGATTTCTTGCTTTGTTTTAGAAACATCGTTTGCATTAATGCGCATTTTTTCATGCTTTGTTTGAGATGTAAATTGATTTTAACGTTTCAGATACGTAGAGGTCCACGCATCCCCTACCTGGTATATAAACTTGCTTGGAGAGTCCATATCCTTGCATAATGATGTCAATTAGTACTTCGCTGAAAATTTTTGCTGTCGAATTTAGTAAATTTCGCTCTGTAATTTCGGGAGTTATTAAATATAAATATGTGCATAACGGTAAATCTGTTTCTTATAAATATTTAATATTTGTAATATTCGAAAAATGTTGTTAAAAGTGGTGAAAATACTAGAGTATTTTCTCTTTGTTTGTTTATATTATCTTGTAATTAATTTATTTTGAATTATTCATTTATAAAAAGAAACTTGAAAAAAATAAACATGTATGAATATTAAAAGAGAATAATTCAAGGAAATAGAGCACCTGTGAGGAAGGTTTAGGTAACAGTTGTGTTTCAGAATGCTTGGACATGTCTACCATTATGAAAAAAATCACAATAACCATTTTCCACGTTTACATCGTGGGAATCAAAATTATTCATTATTTTATTTTGTGTTGTTACACTGAAGTAGGTAGGTGATACACCAATAAAACGTCCATCATGCTAAATTATCATTTTGCTTGTAACCTGCCAGGTTGAATAATTCGAAATTTTGATTTACTCTGTTTTCGGTTTCAATTTTTTTAAATTTCTTTTAGATTTCTATGTGCAATCAGTGTATAATGATAAATTTTACATTTCTAAACAAAACCGTTATGCTTGATGCTTATTTCAAATCATAATTTTTTTATTCAATCATTCATCACAATCGTAACGGCTTACATTTAACANNAGCATTTTAAATCTTTTAAAATAAATATGATACAAAACTCTGGTGAAATCGATCTGAAAAAATTAGGCGAGAGTGTATTATTAGTAGTTTCTAACTGCGTGAATAAATGAGATATCAACAGTATTATCGAAAATTGTATTGTTGTCTTCTCGTTGATAAAAGCAGTTGAAGAATATTGATAAATTTTGTTTCTCAGGAACTAAGTCAGAAGTGATTTTGTGTATGATTCGAATAATGAAAAAACGAAAATAAAATGTTGGAAAATTTCTGGTTCATTATTTATTGACGTTAATTATTTATAGAGCCAAAAATAATTGAATCCATTGCATTGTAAACTCGCAGTTTTTTCTACATGAAAGAAAAATCTCGTGATCACTGTAAGCAGGTGTAGTTCATTATCTACTCTCTGGCCTGAGTTTTTTTGTAATATAACTAATCGCATTCTGTCGACAAACAAAGTTTGTTTGTATTGCAAAAGAGAATGATCATACAAAATAAAATGCACGAAAGGAAAATATTGACATGTAGAGGCATCTAGTTAGTGTAGAAGTTACTAATATTGTTCGATAAGTGGCTGTACATATAGTCAGTTGAACTGACACTATGTTGCCACTACATACAAATTTCTGTTGGTAATTTTAATTTAACTACATTGTTAGAACTATAATGTGGCAATTTCAAATTCGACAAACTGATTGACAGAGATAACATCAAAATCAGTCAACCTGCAAAGCGATTCTCTTTACTGCTTAAAAAAAAAAATCAGTAGTTAACTACAGCCTAAAACGAAGGCTATTAACTCCAGAATTAGGACGAAATCAGTTCATTAATTTAATGATTAAAACAAAATACAGTATTGCAACTAATATGTTTGATATTTAATTCAGAACTCATTAATTTATTCAAATATGTATGATTCTAACCAAGTTTCGGTTTCTCTGACGCTGGTGATAAGTTTGTAATCAAATTTAATGTATAGTCAGCAAAAAAGTGGTAGCTTTTGCGTATACCGTACTCGGGGATGTCAGTTGAACAGACTATGCAATGATGAGCAGTAAACACGGATTTAAATTTCAGACACATTCCATTGATGATTGTAAAAATGTATGATAATTTATTGTCTTTAATTGTGTATAGATGTGCGAGTGTAGGTTGAGAAGAATTTAAATCCGTATTACTTTATGAAACGAAATGCAACTACACTGACCGGCAAAAAAAGTGGGACACCATTAAAAAAGTATAATAAGTAAAGTCAGTATTCAAAAATTAAGAGATAAAAGCTTTTGTTTGTAATTTTTATTAATTTAAAATGAATTAGATAACAAAGGTGGTATTTTAATGGTGT
>QDEB01100437.1:0-11347 GCA_004193795.1 Asbolus verrucosus | reverse complement strand
TTTTGTATGCAACTTTGCGTTCTATTTAAATTATCTTTTCTATGCAGTTATGACAGTGCACCATATTGTTTTAATGGTCTTTCACAAACCATAAGTGGTGTAGTAGTCAGTTGGTGGGAAGATTCTAAATTCGATTATTCATATTTGCTTACTAGTCGTTTAAACCAAGACCCCTTAGAAAATTTATTTTCCAAAATACGGCAAAAACATGGATTTGACTTAAATTCATCCGTCAAACATTTTAAATTATCTCTGCAAAATATAATGTGTTCATCGATAGAGAAATCTATAGATCAAGCCAATTGTGAAAATGATGAGGTTGTTTACATTTTTAAGGCAGAAAATCTGTACGGTTTCAATTAAAATTTACACAATAGCTCTGAGACATGTAATATACCACAAGGCACAAGAGAAGACATGTCAATATCTATTGTTCCTCAGCTGTCGTCATCTTGCCGAGAGAAATAATCTTTATGCGAAGTTAATTTAGAAACATGTTCCATCATATACTTTGGGGGATATACGGCATACCTTGTTTTACAAAAGTTTTCTTGCAAAACTTGCAATAATGAGTTGATTAAAAATAGTGACTGTTTGTTTGAGAATAAATAGTTACTTTTATTACATCGACATTTTTGTGAGAATGGATCAAAAATTAAAAATCTAAAGTGTCTCCAAGAAGAAATTTTTATTGTAGCGAAATATTTTTGAAGAATTGTTCTCCAAAATACCGCATATGTCGGGGATTCAAGAGTATGCTAGAATAAAAATTACAGATAATTAGTTAATAAAACGGTGGTTATCGCATCAGTGTTTTGATCACAGAAATTATTTAATAGACTGTTTATTAAAAACAAAGAAAACGTCACTAGATTCTGCTGCCTACAGTAAACAAACTTTATAAAAACGCAAGAACTTACACCACAAATAATGTACAACAAAGAGAAATTAAATAATTTTAATCCATATTCAATAACCTAATTGAGATAAGTTATTATTACATATTCAAAATTTTTAAATAAACGGAATACTATAAAAAAATATTTTTGTACTCATAACCTCAAAATAGGTATTTTACGATTGTTTTCGACGTGTGGGAAAACGCATTTCCCGCACTGCGGTGCGGGAAATAATATACTATTTTAAGTTCAAGTGACAACTTTTTTCCACGTCATCTGGCCTCGATTCACAAACAGAAACTCAAACTTTATTATGATTTGTGCGGATTTTCAAAGCCAAAATTTTACGCTATTCGTACAAAGCGCCTCTTTGCGAAAAACTTTGGCTGATTGTCATATTGAAATGAAAAATCTCAAAATTCATTTGAAAATAAAAATAGGTATCTACTATCGTATTTTTTCTCTATTTACATGCGAACTGCATTGCGCCACTCGGTATATTATTATTGGGAATATATGACTCAGAACGGTAGAATTGCGCCGTGAGCAGCGGTGTTTGTGTTTTGATGTTATGAACTTTAACCTCACTTTTTTTGTGACGGTATTCGGAGATTAATGTTATTTTAAAAAGTGTGAAGTTGTGTTTACTCTTGGAAAAGTATTTGCCATAAAAATTACGAGAAATGTATTCAAATAAAGGTAATTACACTGGAGAAATGGATCAATAACAAATGTATTTCTCACGAGCTTTAAAAATGTTTACTGTGGTTACATCAGTTGATTTCATTTCTATAAGCACATTAACCGTAAATGGTGCGGTTTAGTAAATAATTTTTTAATAATTTTTATAAAAGAGAAAGATGATAAACTCTAACAAGTACATGAAATAAAATTTAATTTGACCTATTGACAATGATACAATGATGGCTAAAGTGTATTATAAAATGGTCAAAATTTAAAAAAGTAATGTATTGCTATTACAGATTTGGAAATTAACTTAAATTCTGATTTGAATGATATAGAAAAGAAAAGTGAAGATGATGATCCGGCAATGTTTCTGGATACCAAAGTTTTACGCATGATGGTTAGTTGTCTTCAAATATACATGCATTGATCTTTTTTTTTTTCTTTCTAGAAAATGATGGGTTATAAATCAGGTTTAGGTTTAGGTAAAAATCAGCAAGGTATAACATTACCTGTTGAAATTAAATCACAAATAGGCAAGAGAGGTTTAGGACTGGATATTGATAACTTAGAAGGTACAAGTAATGAGTGGGATTTTTCTTTAGAAGTATATGTTTGAATTATGTAAAATATCCTTTATAATTAGACTTATAATTATTGAAGGATGTGAAAACCATAGAACATGTTGAGTGGTTACAGAATTCTACAAATTTACAAGTTACAGATGATGAAATAAAAAGGTGGCCAAAAGAAGGTAGACCTAAAAGGAATATGGAAGATGAATATAATTTTTGTGATAAGGAAATATTAGATAATGTCATAAAAGGAAAAGTAATTAACTGATATTATTTTGCTTTTGTATATACCAGTATGGATCTATTGTAAACATGTTTTAATTTTTAGAATATATTTGAAGAATTAGATATAAAGGACTTGTGTCAGGCACGCACTAGAGCAAATCCTTTTGAGACAATTCGTTCTGTATTCTTTATGAATCGTGCTGCTTTAAAAATGGCTAATATTGATGCAGCTACTGACTTCATGTTTACAAATATTGATCATAATTTGTACCACAAGGATAGTTCAGGACCGTATTATTTCGCAGACGTGTGTGCAGGACCAGGTGGTTTTACAGAATACATACTTTGGAGAAAAAAGTGGCTTTTTAAAGGGTTTGGTTTTACATTACGTGATCAAAATGATTTTAAAATAACAGATTCACTTTGTGTCTCTCCAGTTACTTTTATACCTTTATATGGAGTTAAAGGAGATGGAAATGTCTGTTGTCCAGCAAATATTTGTGATTTCAAAGAAAAAGTTCTACATGAAACTGAAAATAAAGGAGTCCATTTTATGATGTCAGATGGTGTATGTATAACAATATTTAAATGTTTCAATCTGAGGTTACTTTAAATACCTTATTATGCAGGGGTTTTCTGTAGAAGGAAATGAAAATATTCAAGAAATTCTATCCAAAAACATTTACATTTGTCAGTGTCTGGTTGCATTAGAAATATTACGGCATCATGGACATTTTGTTACAAAAATATTTGACGTTTTTACTTCTTTCAGCGTTGGACTTCTATATTTAATGTATAATTGTTTTGAAAAAGGTACACGTTTATATTACACTATACACAAAGTGAACATAAATTGAGACAGTCATTTTTTTGTGGTTAGTTGGACATTCAATGTTGTGCTGTGATTATGTTAGCTTATAGTCTATATCATAGTGGTTTTGTAAATTTAGTTTGAGATAAAAAATTGAAATTTTATAGAGCTATAAACCTCGTTTCGGTACTGAAAAATCAGTTTATCTCATAAAGCCTATTGCAAGTCCATATCAATTTATACAAGCGCAAAACTTGATTGGCATAAATCACTTATAGAACTAAAATGAAATATGTATGTCATTGAAAATAGTTTTATTATTTTGTCAAATGGTAACATTTTCTTGTTTTTTTAATACAATCCAGGTATATATTTTAAATTAAATACTACAGATTATTTGAATATTTTTGATAGATATTTTAACTCTTTACTTTTACGATTTTTATTTGTTTTCCGGTTGAAAGCAGCAAAATAAGCTGAAAGACAAGTGCAACATTTTTGATTAAATACTTCGTTAAGTTAAGAAATTAGTCTTGAGTTTTCTTGGAAAGCATTTAGTAAAACATTGATATCAAAAAGTTTCAAGAATATGAAGTTGTATCACAAAAAATTGGAAGCCAAAAAAATCAAAAACGTTAATTTATATGATATTTAAGATATTGCAAAACTTTAACTTCAATTTGAAATTGGTTCTTAGGAGAAATGCTTAATAGCGGCTCTGTATATTTGTTTTATATTATAAATACAATAGCAAACCGATAGTTACCCTAATGATTATGATTTTAGAAAATACACCAACATTTTTGTTATATTGCAAATTTTGTTTGGATAAATATCAATACATTTTTTTTTTAATAATTTTAGTAAAATTGCAGTTTGATTTACAGTATTTAACTGTTACAAACATTTTTTATTATAAGTCAATGCGTTTATAATATCCTATTTTTTGATACAATCTATCAATTTTTTGGACTTTTACTTTCGCCGGAAAAGACCATAACTTTCTTGTTTTAAATGGAACACCTCATATTTTTATATTTTCAGATATTAAATAAAATTCTGAATCTAATAGCATTCCTAAAAATTTTATTTCAATATCTTAATAATTAAAGAAAAAAAGGGGGTGATCCATGTTTATATTTATCGTTTTAATATCGATTCAAATTCACATCACTAATTTAAATAAATAATAGTCTCATTTTAACAATAACATTTTAGTATATTAAACTTTTCTAAATTATATGACTGTCCGTTTATGTTCAGAAACATTTCGTTCGGTGACAACGAATCAATATCAACTCCTATTTAATTAATTTTTGTTAAATTCACACCATAAAGTGATTGTTAACGAAAATGAGAATTATTTTAGATATACTTTACTCCATAGCCCATGAGTGGTGTAAAACACATGCTATAATCTTTGTGTTGACATAATTTTTATTTATTGTTAACAAATTTTTTTTTGTAGCAGGAAAATCAGTTGAAAATTACACAGTGCTTTTGATCTGAAAGATTAATAATTTTTATACTGTCTTTTGTATTATACAGACTCTTTACAACAAAATTGTATTGGTATATATAAATTCGTTGTCGTCAGGTTTTTTTATTAAAAAAAAAATTCATCACTGATGTTTTAGTTTGTATTTTGAAACCAAATTCATCCAGACCAGCCAATTCTGAGAGATATTTAATTTGTTACAACCTTAAAAATACAAAAAATGTCGAAAAAATCAAAATTTATTTAAGGAATTTAATTAACAGATTATGGGAAATAAGAAATACAACCGAATTAGATATAATTGAAATAGTACCTTTAAATGTTATACAATATGATAAAGAATTCTATTCTTATATCTACAAAAGCAACAACAGGTTAAACATACGTTTTGTTCGTGTTTTTTTTTTACCAGAGAATATTTTGTAGAATAGCTAAATACCAAATCATTAATCTGCAGAAATTAGCAGCATTTTGTAGAAATCCTTTGCTCACAGACCAGCGGCAGGAAGAATTAAGAAAAGAATGTTTGCTATATTGGCAGATCCCAGATAAACCCAAAATACCGTTGTCAAAGTTTACTGTGGAAGATTTATTGTCAACGACCATTGATAGAAGAGGTTTAATCTTACATATTTATATATGCTTTGCAATATATTTTAACTTCCTTACAGAATTACTTTTGGTGTGTCCACGGGAACTTAAGAATATTTATGATTTAAACGATTTTGTGTTGGATGTGAAGGAGTGGCATTATGTTCCAATGCAATGTAAACGGAATACTAATATTTGTAATTTTTATGCAGGTATTCCACACATTGTATAATATATTTTAAAATGTCTCAAAAGGTGTAGGTAAGATACCTTAACAATAAACTCAGAATATCTCTTTTAGAGAGATATTAGTCTATATCATAGACTAAGAGATTTTGCCCTATAATAGCCTTGATCTTTGTAGTGGTGTATTCCTTGGTATTATATTAATTTCAAAGCAGTAATCCAGTCTAAGTAACCTTTGTTATAAGTTCAATATATTTTATTCAGAGACCCACTATAATTACTGTCATAAGTATAATGTTATTCAAAATAAATGCATGTGCTCAGGGGAAAATATTGCCCTATATTAAGATACATGTTATATAATATGTAGTATATATTTATATTAATAAGTTTTATAATCCTTCCTAATCATCTTTCCTTTCTTTCCAATAGACGATATGTTCTGGCTCCTGTTCTCAACATTTTCGTAGTTTTCTACGCTTCGTTTTGATATTCTGTTTTCTTCCATCCAATTAAGATGGTTTTTAATTTTTGTTTGTTTTGTTCAATTTTCACGTTTTTCGAAGAACATTTTGGGTTATTCTCTAATATTCTCTAATGTTCTCACATGATGCGATGATAATTATGTTTTGAAGAAAACGTTTTTTGGCAAGTAACTAAATTTGAATTAATTTGCCCATTTAAAAGATGTTATCATTTTGTATTGATATTTAAAAAGCTGAAATGGAATAGATGCCGACTCATTTGTAATCTAAGCCAATTATTGTTTATGTGAATTCGGAAACACTGTACCTTTTACAATTTTTCTTATTGTATCTAACTTGAGACATTTTAAAAAAAATCGGTTACCTAGTCGTTCGTATGTTTGAGTGTATTAAAAAATATATTTTTAGGAGTGGGCTTATCAAAAGTTTTTAGATTGCAATGTAATAAATGGGTTAAAGTAAAAAATTTACAATTAACACGTGGAACACTGTTATATGGAGAATTAGTTAAAGAAGATTTTATAGCAAAAAATACCTGTATTCTAAATATCGAATTGCAGCAGCACAAGTATAGTTTGCATGTTATTGATGCTTTACGCTTGGGTGACGTTAGTTTAGTTGATCTGAAGTTTGAAGAAAGGTACTGACATATTTAATATGTAACAGATTACTTTTGATTTTTTTGCAAAGTGTGAGATGAATTGAGCTTGCAAGTTAAATTTACAATTATCAGCTGTTGTTTGTTTGAATCATTTCAATGTAATTAGCTAAAATTATTACATTTATTTTATATTACTTTTATATCACTGGATTAACAATAAGTAATAATTATGTAAAGTTACTTTTTTTTTAGAATTCATTTAATTGGAATATTTTGCAAGGCTGTTAATCACGAATTTAGAGCAAATGCGATTAGAATTCGTCCAAAAACAATAAATACATTAGAATCTTTATGTACCGATTTTAATTTAAGAAAAAACGAATTATTTGGAAATTATATTGCACCGTTGCCGGTTTTAGGATATAAGGTCAATGAAGAGTCGTATGAAGTAAATTCGATTTTACTTTTGAAAACCAACGAAAGTAGGCTGATGTGATCATTTTATTTTAATATTTACTGATTAATGTTATCTCTTTTAGACCAATCATTTCATTCAACATACGTTTTAAGAATACAGTTATTTATAAACGAAGCAGAGGAAAATAGACAAAAATATTTTCCTTTAAAAGCTATGGTTGATTTTGTTAAACAAAAATCATTACAATAAGTAATAATGGTTTCAGTCATTAATTATTGCTAATTTTCTTAAACTTATTTTGAAACAGTTTGTAAAAATACATTTATCACATCTTCCACCTACCTCACTAAACAATGTAGTTTTAAAGTCTGTGATTTATTCTTTTTACACTTTGTAGTTTTAGGTGTGTGAAGCTAATGAGCTATTGTTAAATAGGTAAAAAATGACTTTTTGATATCCACAAAGAAACATGATATTGAAAAGTTAAAAATTTAAGTAGTTTATCTATACATGTTGTAAATAACAATTTATAAATTCTACTCATTTTTATAATATAAAAGAAAATTGTTTATTCCATGGTGTTATTATTTATTTGTCAAACTAAATTTTCTGCTGTCAATATTTTATTTAAATTTATGAAGTGTTATTAAATTCATACAAAGTATTTTTTAAAGGAAAATTTTGAAATGGTGGATGAAGAACTAAACAACTTACAATTGGATAGACCAGCAGTAAACTGGGGAAAAGTATTACTTCAAAAAAAAAAGAAGCGAACCTTATAAATTTTTGAAAAGCTTTAACTTCTTGCGTTGGATACTAAAACTGGGTTTACACGGCGATGGGTTTACAGCTATCGACGTGTATAAACCACAAAAATATAATATAATGGTATTATTGTAAATTTGTTCTTACGCATCATTCATGTTCTGTATAAGGTTGGCTTCGAGACAGTAATCTATAAAATTATGTTAAACTATCTTTTTAGACCAACGAACAAATTGCAAAACATACTGTTGATTCACAATTTGAATCAAAACCAATCGAACGAAGTTTACATCTTCTAAGGTAAGATCTGTAAAATTATATTTTTCTAAATTATTTTTTATGGTTAAGTTATTTGACATCAACTTGATATGGGCAACTCTAAAACATAACCTAAGAGGTTACAAATGTCAAAATCAAAATGTAAAATTTGATAAAGTTAAAACTGTTGTGAAATGTTATTATTATTGGTATATTGTTATTTATATAACAGTAGAAATGGATATAAAATTATACAATAATATTCCACCAGCAATGCTGGAAGATGAATATTTATTGTTACAGGATTTATACATGTAACACATCACTATTTGGTTGAAATGTTTTAATTTACATATTTCCTTATAGGAAAGGAGATGATATTCAGAAACTTAGCGTTATTCAGGCTTTACCACAGCTTCTACAGTATGACCCCAATGGAACTCTTACGAGGATTGTACCTAAAATTCAACAAGAATTACCAAAATCTTCATGTGAATTTCATATAGCTACCAGTAAAATTTTTAAATTGTTAATTGAAAAGCAGTTACCTTTAAATTTAACAAGTGCAGTAATACAAGGAACTGAATCTAAAGATCCTGTAGTTTCAAATGCTTGGATTGAAACATTGTTAGCAGTTATCCCAATTTTACCTATAGATCAAATTAAATCAAGTGTATGATAATGATCATTATTATTTGATTAATGTTATATGTAATGTTAATGCAGGTAGTACCTCTAGCACTATCAAAAGCCCAGCCATCAAGTCCTGTTTACTGTCGAGTTGCCAGTTGCAAAATTTTTGGTAGATGTGCTGCTCATCCAAAAATGGAATGTATAGAGTAAGAACATGAATATTTATCAGATTATTTCTATTTCGATCACGTTCTAGTGTTAAGACAATTATTTTACCTGCTGTTCAAAGTTTATGCCAAGATTGTTTCCAAGATGTTAGGGCAATTATGTGTTCTCAATTACACTTCATAGCACAGGGTATATCGATAAATAGAAAATTTTACGTTGTTACTTACTGCTTACTGCTGTTGAAGGTTTAGGTGAAAATTTAGTGAGATCCAGCTTACTACCAAGTTTAGTAGAATTAGCGTCAGATGATAATATGGCTGTTCGGTCTGCAGCAGTTGCTGCTTCAGTTTTAGTAATTCCATTTTTAAATAAGCGTAGGTATAAAGCAACAATTGTCTTAGTGTTATATCAATCCATTTTATTGTAGAAACTAAAGTTGAAACTATTGTACCACTTATAAAGCAATTGTGTCAAAAGCCACCTGGTGGTGTTGGTGATACTACATTTCCAACAATTGCAAGAGAATTTGGAAAATTAGTAGACGCATTGAAAAATGATCTAGATATGAATGATTGTATTTGGATTTTGCAGTTCTATAAAACATTAGCGTCCAAAGGTCAAACAGTACGTCTCAACAAAGATAATTTTGAAGTAACGCAGGTAAGTGAATGAATATGCAGGTTTATTACATACTAAGGTTGGAATAACCCACAATGTTTCCAGGGTCGTAGCTAAAAGGCTAAGCCCCCCCTTAGTAGCTCTCTTTATTATATATTTCCTCACAATTCTAGAGAATTTTTTTCATTATTGTTTGAAGAATTAGTAGAAATTGAACTATTTCAAGTCGACCAATCATAGAATCACTGAAGCAAAAAGACTTAGGTTACCGACAGAGACTAAAAATTTATTATTTTATTTGTATTTGTCTGTATTTTCGAAATGACGCTTGTATACTTCCACACATTCCGTACAAAGCTGATCATATCATATATGTCTATCTTCTAAAATAAAATGTTAAAACACTACTTTCAAATTAACAATGACTTTTAACACTGCAATAATAAGAGTATACAGGGATAATATAGTCCATAAAAGAATTTGAGGAATATTTTTTCAAGTTTTGTAACTTTTTAAATAAATGCTGTACGTAATTGAAATTAATAATTCTCAAAAGGCATGTATTTTCAATAAGTAGTTGAGAATTCCAAAACTGGTTTTCTTAACTTGAGTTACATACACTTAACAACATAAAGTAATCACGCAAAACAAAGTGAAGGAAATGACCATTTTACTCATTATAATTGAGTTGCTTGTGCATTCGGAAGTTGTAATGTGTGTGCTCTTCATGAGTATGATTCAATTATTGTTTGTGAGCAATAATAATTCATTAATGCAGTTATAGATTTTTTAAATACAAATAAAATCAACTTAAGATAGTGACAATTTTGCCAAATTTGTTTCTAAAATGAACTTCCCAGATTGTTCTTCTGAAGAACAAATCGTATTATTAATATTTATGAATAATAAATAATTATTTTTTCTTGGATTTGTGAGTTTTGTACTGTAACGAATATTACCGCACTAGTGGGATGACAAGGCTATTACATAATTACAATGAGTGCGATATGGTATAACTTATCCTACGGTGATAGATAAAGTAATTTATTATAATCACACATTAATAATTACATATTACATTATTATTACATCTTTCCTCAAAAAATTGATCTATAATACTCCTATAATTAGATATAATTTACATATTACCAATTTGGACATAATTGTCATTATCTGGAGTTGATTTTATTCGTATTTAAAAAATCTATAACTGTATTAATCAATTATTGTTGTTCATAAGCAATAATTGAATCATTTTATTGTTTTGCATTTTATTCGCTTGAATAAACGTATTCCAAAAATTAATCTTCGATTATATTTATTATTTGTCATGAATAAAAATTGAGCCATTTAATTGACAGTAATAAAGATATTCAAGATATTTAAATTTGAGAATGCCTATATCAACAATCACCTCGATCAGCTACAATTTAGTTATGCAATTAGTAACAATTGCAAGAAACCGAAAACCAGGCAGTCTTCGCAAAAAGGATCCAGTTTTACAATGGATTTGATTTATGGTAACTGTTTGGGTAATAATCACCGACCCAGGGAGCGGTTTACGATAGGGATATTTTTAACTTGGTCGTGTGTACATCTTAGAACTTGCGTGGCATATTTTTATCACAAGTCTATGTTGATTTTCTGTGGTGTCTTTCCCATTTTTCAGTCAAAGCTTAAATCAGTGTCCTCTAATGACAAAGCTGTCTGGTAACGTGGTCAAGAGCAAACCCTATTCTAATTTCTTTGTGACATCATATAAGACAGAGTGCTCGAACTGATTTTTTAGATCTCAAATGTCCTTATCTCAATCTGTTTAAAAAGTTAAGTCATAAATCTTAAATAGGGGCGCCATTCTGAGGTTGTTTAAGGCGACCCTCAACAAATGCATATATGGTTGAGAAATTGAAATAGTAGAATGACTTTTAGATC
>QDEB01100432.1:0-24678 GCA_004193795.1 Asbolus verrucosus | reverse complement strand
CTAAATTGCAACTGTAGGGGGTCCCTAATGTAAGGATATATTTGCTTATCTTGCCTCTTTTCTTAAAAAAAAAACTTTTCTTAACGAGCCGACAGCACCTCTGTACATAAAATTATTTTGAAAAAATCCTAAAATTGCTAAAAATATGCAAAATATGAAGCTTTTATGAAAAATATGAAGTCAACAGTAAAAATATGCAAATATGCAAGTTAATAAATAGTCTTAATCACTTTTAACTAGCATAATTCATGCACATGCTAAATACGGAGACATATGCAAATTTCATAAAATCCGCCCTTTACTGATGAATAAAACTTGCAAGGTGTCATAGTGGTACAGTTTCCTATACAATTTCCTTGAATTTGTTGCCATTTGAATTCAAATTGCACGCTTTGGCTGTATGTTTACAAATGCAGTTGTCATTCAACTGGCATCTTTCTGTTCAAATCAACGAAATATTCCATCGATTATAAAATTTTTGTGGCGCAGCCACGAGTGCATCTTTACCGAGAAAACAATCACGAACGGATTTGTGGTTTATAAAAATGCCTAATAGCGCAGGATAGGGAGAGTCGGACAGAATTGGCGGCAATCAAAGTTCAGCTCGATCAATTCTTAACACAGAGCAATCGCGATCGTGTAGCTTTAAATAGTTAAACAGCTTTCCGTGCTCTCCGGTTTGAAATGTGGCTAATTTTTGTTGACTAAAACATGTAATTAATAAATTCCACAATAGCAATTCTGGTAATGTGAAAGCAAAACTTCGGAATAACGATGTCGGCCCGCCGTTCATATCAAAGATTTATTCTAGAAATGAAGTTTAATTAAGTTTGGGCGTGAATTACTCCCGACGAGCACGGGGCAAAGTCGGAGGTTAAAAAATGGCGAGTGCTGTGTTGTTTTTTGCGACCAGATAGCAATTAGGCCGGCGTTATCGGAAGGAGGGCGCGTCGACGCGTTTATTTTTCACTTTTAACTGTTTCATTCGTCGTCCTTTTTTTCAATTGTCCTTAGCGAAGGATAATAATTCAGCTGGTCAGTGAGTCGTTGCCGTTTTAGGGGTGGAAGGTAATAGAAGAGGCCATTCTTTACCCGCCCGCACTGCGCCAGTGCTACCACAACACATTAAGCCTTTATTACTGCGCTATGTCTCCGGACTTATCCTGCGTCCGCGTGTCTCTGAAGTGTTTTAATTCCCCCGGCGAGTGCACTAGATGCTGCTTAACTAAATGTTACCACGCCGAATTACACAGGCTAATGTCCAAAACTAGGATGCGAATTCTTACGGTGAGGTCGCAATTATTGCTTCGAAGGGAAAATTAAGTTGGGCTCAACAATGTGCTCGCTCTTGTTTATGATTTATCACCTGGACGTTAAGTCCTGCTGTTTGCGTCTTAAGTGGCGAATTATTTACTACATACGTCTCCAAAGTGTTACCACAACGCGCCTAAATGCGTGAAAGAGGACGACCACGCTCTCGAGTTATCCTGCAACGAAAACGTTAAATTTTTGTGTGTTCAAATGTTTTTTTTATGTTATTATTCTATGCTGTGACAACCAGTAATAACTCTCTACAGCACACTGTTCTTCTTTTATTTTTAAATTAGCGTCAGCAATTTTCGTCGGTTCTTTGTACTTGAAAAAATGACGTGAAAATAACTTACAATTAGTGACATAGTTATATCGTCTATTAACGGTGAGAAAATTAACATTTTGCCAGAATAGGATAATAGATAGCGTTTTATTAAATTAATTTCTTACTCACTTGCATAACTTTTCCAAGGATTGCTACAGATGTCGCTCTGAAAAGGCTCTCTCCTTGATAAATCAGTGTTAGTAAAGACTAGTTTAGATTTTGATAATTTGTACACTTCAAACTAAGTATCTTTCATCAGTCATCACATTCTCTTATAAATTTTGCTGTACATTCAACAGAATCCGTTTTCAAAATTGTTAAAAAATCGTTTTATCAGAGAATACTGTTATTCATTATGCTACTTTTTTTGTAAGGAAAGGTTCATTTTGAACGAAGAGGTGTAAATGTACCAAAAGAAAGGAAGAAAAACGTCTACTCTTCAAAACTAATTTTAATTAAAAGGATAAATAATTGGGAACGTTTTCGGCATGTAACTTTGTCACTATCAGAATAACTTGGAGGAACACTAAATTTTAACATTGAGTAACAACTTTAAAATGTGATAATTTTTATAATTAAATTAAAACAACCTCCAAAATCCAGGGGGTTGGCGTTGAAAATCTTATTGAAAAAATCTGTTTCATTTTTTCCTCTCTTTTAATTTTTATAGAATTTTTCACTCTTCAAGTGGTTTTTTCAATAAGGTTTTCAACGCCAACCCCCTGGGTTATATTGATGGGGGTTGTTTTAATTTAATTATAAAAATTATCAATGCTAAATGTTACTCAATGTTAAAGTTTAGTGTTCCTCCAAGTTAGGCTGATGATGGCATAAATTACTTGCCGAAAACGCTCCCAATTTTTTATCCTTCTATTTAAAATTGGTTTGGAAGATTAGACATTTTTCTTCCTTTCTTCTGGTATTATGTTGCTTTGCCAGACTGAAACATTTTTGTGATTGATTTCTACTTTTATCATTAGTTGTCAAGAAAATCACAATTTTGAGGTTAAGATTCATTGAACTATGTTTTATTGTTTGAACCGAACTCAGAGAGATACAAAATTTTTAGTTCTTTTTCTTTTATTTATAAAGATTCATACTGTGATTGTAATAGAAATGTAGATAATAAATTAGATTAAATGTAAAAGAAACTTGTTGTGTTAACTAGTTGAAAAATAGGACAACAGATGTAGTCCCATCTTAATCTTAATTTTACATTTTCGAAATATTTGACATCAAAAATGAAGCAAATTCATGTGGAAGACTCTTATTTCACGACAAAAAAGAGTCAGAATTAAAAACTCTCCTCAACCAAGATAGATATAGACGAAAATAAGAATGAAGAATTTTAACTCCAAAATCAGAATTTAACAAGGCGTTAAAGGAGTTAAAAGTTAAAAGATGTACCGTTCCGAAAATGAATCTTGAGTAAAAGGGTAGGAAAACCATAAAGCATGGTCGTGTATATTTGGTTGCCTAAATGTTAAAATGCAAGGGGCAGATTAGAAATCTGCACTAAGGTTGGAGCAGTTAAAAAATCCGCCAGTCCCTAGTCCGGCAGATGGCAGCATGTGGGCCTCAAGTCACTTCTTAAAATTTGAAAGCTAATAACTCAAACGCTAAGTAACCGATTTTGTTTTTCTTTCTTTTGTTTGTCTCCATTCGATGTTTGTGACAAACTGACAAAATTTCATCGTGTCGTCTTAATTAGTAATGAAGAGGGGCTGTGTGTCTCCCACAACCCTTTGAGCTATATTGCCCATTAACGTACGAGTTTGGACAAAGAATCAATACACAAAATTTGAACTCGATAGGTCAAAGCATTCTCAAGTTATTGATGTGACGTGGATATCTCCTGAAAGAGAAGCGAGCGAGCGACGAGCGACATGGACAAGATTAATAGGGCTTCTCGCTAATGCTCGTGCGATAAAATAGCTCCTCAACCAAGACTGCAAGAATAAAATCTAAAATTAGAAAAAAAAGAAAAATTTTAACTGAAAGCACTCTAATCTGTGACAAGATGTGATATCAAAAATGGGGCCAATTCATTGGTGAAAGACTTTGTTTATTTTAAGACAAAAGACAAAAGGTGTCAGAACCACTACTAACCCTGTTTTAAGTTTTATCGAAATCGCTTTATACGTAAACAAAAAAAAAATCACAGAGAAGGGGTCCGTTCAGTGCCACATGGTGTATAATTATGACAAAAAAATATCAAATATTTGTTTTGACACAGGAAAATGTTTTTTAAAGTGGGCAGCCGCCGTGGGCTTATTAGTAGAGCCACCCATGTATATATTTACGTATTGGACCAGGAAAAACAGCATTAATCAAGTCGGAAATGCGATATTCGAACTTGTTTAGCCGTGACGGAATATGTTCGACATTGTCAATCAAGTCGAGGAAAAACAGAATCTTTCAAATATAAATTCGGCCTTGCCACGCGATCGATTGGAAATGGCGGACTGGACCACCGGAAATTCACGACTTACAAAAGAATCTATTCTTCTGTATCGCATATTGAGCTATCACTTTTTTTTTTGTTTATTGTCTACCCTGCCACATATATTGACTGATGCGGTTTATGAGCACGCCACCATCGCTTTCTCGTCCGTCATATGTGCGAGCAAATTTTGCCACAAACCCGATTTTTAACGGTTTGCAGGACGCGTGCCAACTTATAACGTTCGGTTTGAAAAGAGGGAAAACCTGCGAAAATCTATATCTCCGTTTTTGTCTAGAGATGTTCAAGAACGGAATTCTGTGGCAAAAGAAAGGTACTTCTCATATAAACCGTCTTTTATTCGGAAAAGCTTTCCTTAACATACACAGAAATAATTACTTTTTTAGAGTTAAAATTAATTTATAAGACATGTGGAAATGAAATGAAATTATAGAAAATTATTTTGAAAAACACTTGAATTCGGATATATATTTTTCTAAATGGAACTAACTCTATGTATTAAGTATTTTCAGGCTCCATTTTGAAGTGATGAGAATAATATAGGTTATACAGGTCTACAGCAGACACTTAAGGATTTATTTAATTTTAATTACTGCGATTTTAGCGAGCGAGCATTAGCGAGCAGCACCTTTGTTCTTTCCCTCGTCGCTCGCTCGCTGGTAATTTAGGACATGCGAGTAAGAATTTGAGAATGCCTTGACATATCGAGTTCAAATTTTATATTCATATATCTAAGTTCGTTTATAGGCACTTCGTTAGTAATTAAGATAATGCCACCAGATTTTGGGGGTTTATCAGATGCGTTGAATAGAAGCAACAGAATACATTCATTGTCCCATTGCAGAGCGGTAATATGGCGCGAAAATTGCGTCCCCTTAAGGGATAAAACCCCTACTCCCAAATATAACACAATTCAAGTTAATATCGTCAAATTTTACAGTTTCATTATACAAATCTACAGAATGTTATATGGAAAACAAAAATTGCGATTGGCCCAATTTGTTTAAGATGTCAAAGTGCTGCTTTCAGATTTTTTGTTCCATTTCACATTACTAAGAGCATTACGCCCCCTTAAGGGATACAGTACCCACCTCCGAACGTAACATAATTCAAGATAACACCGTCAAATTGTGTAGCTTCATTGTACAAGTCTAAAGAATGTTATATGAAAAACAAAAATTGCAATTAGTCCAACGTGGTGTACGCATCCACATTTAGAAAAATAAAATTTTCTCGAAAATGATTAGAGAGATTTTGATCAAAATTAATATGTACACTTTCATGTGACCTCAAGAATCAAGGTCAAAAAGGCCGGAATGTTATAACTTTTGATATCTTTGACCGAATTTGATCAAAATTGGTATGCAAACTAAGAAGAGAAGAGTTTGTTTTTTTCACATCAAAGTGAGTGCATTAAATAAATATACAAGATATCGGCAAATTAATTTCAAAGGTCTGTCAAAAATTAAAGATCCACGGAGTTTAAACATCCATTCGCTTCCGGTTTTTTCCTTTCGCCATGTTGAAACCTTTTCCAATATTCTAATTTAATGTACCACTTCGTTTTGTCTTGCTTTTATCAGTTAATTTACTTTATTTTCACTGTCTTATTATTTTCAATACATTTTTCTAAATTTTCAACTGTCGTCTAGTGGTTCTGCAAAATTGTTTTTCCATTTAGTTATTGTAAATTTATTGGTGTCCGTAATTTTCTTTTTTTCACATACGTCCAAATTTTTGAAAGTAGTGATTATTCCTCTCTTTCTACCATTTCATTTGTTTGCAAAAATTTTTATCTTTTCTATTCTGTTTTTGATATTGTCATTTGTTCCACTGGGGTTCGTGATACGAGATTGTTTAAATCTGTGAAGATGTTAAGCTATAGTGACTTTAACGTATACGACATTAACAACGTACGTAATCCAAAAACTCTCTATTATTTATTTACCTTCCAACACTTAGTTTCTTTTTTTTTAATGTTTAAATTTTTTACAGTATATTGTTTTACTTTATTTTTTATTTACTCAAATTGAATTTTCTGTCATTATCATCAGTTTTTTTCAATATTTATTCTTTTTTGTTGTACATTATTTTCTTCGTATTTTGTTTGTGTTTCTGTTCTACTTTGACCCTGGTTAGAATCCCATTCGTAATTGCTGCTTCTTTATTTGCGCATATAAATTCGTTTCTTAAATTTTATTTTCTATTCTTATTTCTAATAAGGGAATAATTTAAGAGTTCTTTTGTGTTTTGATTCTATTCCTTGGCGTTCCAAAGCGTTATTTTTAAAATTTTCTGTTGTTGTTGCTTGCGTTTTTATTCTATTGTCTTCTATTTACTGACCTCCTTTTTATCTATTTATTTATTTTGAAAATTGCTTTTGTTTATTTTCTTTCCATGGAAACTATACTCCGTTAACACGTGTCCTATTATTAACCGGGTCCATAAAAGAATCAAGTGACCATTGGAAATGACAGCACTATAAGGCGTCAAAATATTTTGGAGTTCCAATGGTTATTTAGTGCCACATTTTTCATGGACACACTGTATTATATTTTTAGGATCTTTTCTTCATTCCTTTTCCTTTGTGTAATAAATTTTTTCAAAGTGAAATAGCCATATATCTGAATTATTATTATTATTTTTAGTTTGCTTTTCTTATTTAAGATCTCTTTTCATTTGCCAAAATGTATTATAACTCTGTTTTCTTTCTGACCGGTTCTATTTACGCTTCATTTAATTTAATACATTTCAATGTAAAAAATATTATTTTAATATTCTTTTTATATGTTTTTGTCAATTGTAATACACATTTTATTGCAATATAGTTTTTTTTTGATCTTTATATAATTATTTTTTTGGATTTCTAGTTCTTTCTTACAAAATGGCTTAAGTAATTTATTCTTAATTTTTTACTTCATTTCGTCCTTTTAAATGTAAATATTTGACAAATTTTTTTTTGTTTGCGTTTTTTTGTCTTCTTTCCTCGGGATGCCTTGTTTTTCTTCTCTTTTTGCTCCTTTATTTTTTCTCTTAGTTGTTTCATTTCTGCAGTTTTCGATGTCATCTTAGAACAAAGAATTTCTATAGGCTGATAAAATTACTTTATCTTTGAAATTAACTCAGGAGTTAGATCTCAGTCTTACACAATTTATTGTGTACGAGAGCACATACACTTTACATGAAGTCTTAGGTTTTAATGACAGGATGTTCCGAATAAATCCGCCCGAGTCATATGGAAATTTAGACTTACGGCCCTACCTTAAAGCAGAATATATAGACCCTTGTAGAGGTTTGCCAAAGCTTTGTCCAAGAAATAAGCCAATTTATATTCTTCGCTGCAACAGTTGCAGTGGTTTACTCAATCCAGCGTGGAACAATGGGCTAATAATAATTTATAACGTGAGGTATTCAGCTGCAGTAGCTGCTGTATAATTAAGACTCCATTGCCTATCTGCAGCGACGCCTTCATCCAAGTTGTTGGTTTCGTAGCACCATCATCAGTTCGAACACAGAGGCGAGAGACAAATATAAATTACAAATACACTGTCAAGAGTTTTTGAATTTTGAGTTGGAATCGACAAATTTTATGGCAAGAGATCGTGCCATCTTCCTCAAAGGATCGAGTGGGGTGTCCTATCTAACAAACCAAACAGGAAACAAGAAATGTCCAGAATCATAACCTCACTTAGTATAGGTCAAAAGTAGCAAAATATAAATTACAGAAGTTTATGGTAAAATTGTATTTCACCATTTTCTCCTTGTAACTTTGCTTTTCTGTTTATCCTAATGTCATTTGTCACACAATCAGCGAGTAATGTTTTGCCATCTCGCCCGGGGCAGCCATCCCGACTTACTCTATTTAGTTTTTTAAGAGTTTAATCATCTCCGCCAACTCTGATGGAACTTATTAATCAACCATCGACTTTCTGGAAGTTTCGTCGACGAAGTCGGCAGTAATTTTTCGCAGCGGCTACATAAAGCACGCCATGTTTTCCAGGTCATATCAGGATCAAGATTGGTCAAGTGTGTTTGGCTATCGATGGAATTCGCGTTTGGTCACGTCCCTGCCGAATGACCCGGAGAGGACAAACTGCAAAACGAACTGGAACAATTGATACTAGAAACGGTGAATGAAACGGCCATCATCCTCGGCTCCGTCCGACGGAAACGGTCGAATTTTGATCGTGCCAAAAAGAAAAACACAAACTCGCTTTTTTACACGTTGCAGGTGCGGATTTAATCCGAACAAGGGCGGAATTTCAGAAGAGGTGTCCTCGACCCGCGCCTGAAATATTCAAAGCGACGACGCACCGTCTCAAGAATACAAATCTGGCAAACGCACAATGCGGGACCTTAATTAAATTAGCGCGAAACACGCCATTATAAGAACCACTGTATTGTACATCATAATTTTAGATTGGATTGATCCGAACTTTTCCACAACTTCCACAACTTTAACACAACAATTACGGCCAATAAGGAGTTGGGAGTTCGGAACTTTCAGATCTACGCCGACATATCGATAATACCTTACGCTCTTCAGCAACTTATAAATACAGACTTCTTGCTCATTACGCAATTATTCCAAATGATGACAACTATTTCTGGCTTCACGTTTTGTAAAATTAGTCACCGCGTCGATTTGATAACATTTTTATCAAAACACAGATAATTTTCCAGCGTGAACTACGATAGTTTTTACAAATATAGTTTCATCCAATTGGTTTTATAACATCTTCGTTTTATAACATTTATAACGTTGCATCTGAAATTTTATACATTCGGTGAGTAGACATGACTTCCCCCTCCATTTTTACGACTTTACAATAATGAGCGAGGACTCATTACGCCGGCAATCAACCAATCAACATGAGCCCTCGCCATAGTGACGTCATAAAAGCGGAAGGGGGAATTTTACAGTCGTGCCTACTGATTGTTTTTTGGTTAAGTAATGGGGCACGATGAAACTCTGCAGATTCATTATTAAGATAATGTATACTAAACGGGGGTAGTTTTGTATTTATGTTTGCAGATTTTTTCAACAGTATTAAAGAGTGGGAGCGATTCGTTCGCATGAAAAAGAGGGTAACATATGCCACCCTTCCAGCCTCGTGCCGAACAAATAAATAAAAAAATCCCCAACACCTCGGCCAGGAGTAAAATCTTGCAAGATCACGCTTTGACACCCTTTGTATCAGATATTAAAATGGTTTCGTATAATCACGTGTTCCCCTACGTATTTCTTTGTACACTTGTAAAGATGATGACAGGGCATCAATTGTACGGTGATGCTACGGATAACAACAAAGCAGGCTGAAGAACAACCCCTCTCGACTCTTATTATGATCAGGGGTAGCCAAGCAGCACGTGTTTTGTTATTACCGCCCACACCCCACGCGCTCGCCCCGGCTTTAATAAGTTCGAATGCGCGAGGGGGTGGCGGTTGAATTAATCATTGTGTACGTGATGGCAGGTGGGGCGGATTTTTTCCATATTTGCACAATTATTTCATATCTGCTGAATTTAATTATGTAGTGAATTAGCTAAAATTGTTTTATTTTTTAGTTTCATAGGTGTCACGAGCAGGTTTGCACGCATTGTTGCTATTGTTCGCGAATATTTCAAATGTGTTTGCAATATATTGTTAAAATACATAATAATGTACAAATATTTTGTTTGAAGCTGTCATAACAAAAATTACTATATGTATTGTTAATGGTAATTATTATTGCGCTTTTCAGATGCTTTTATTGTTGTATGATGGTTTCGTTTTTTGCATTTATTCTATTCAATTTGTGATTTACAAAATAACTTTTCAACCAATGAAAATTTTGGTTTTTGATCAAATTGCTCTTCTGGATACGCCATTCGTTGGAATACAATTGTTACCCTTTTGTTAATCTCTTCTGTTGTTTTTTAATGCCTCCTTTCTTTTAGTTTCATTAACATAAATATTTTCTTTTAATCATTCAGTTTCATAAGTTGTACATAATTTCTCCAAAATTTTCACCAACAGGAACTTTAACACAAAGAAACTTATTTTATTTTTTTGGTGCTGAAAGTGTTCCCAATTTGAGCTGTTTCTACTCAACTTTTGTCATTTAAAGAGAATGTGCCAAGTGTAGTTCAGCAAGAAATAACGACAGGAGCTGGCTGGGCTATTCTGGTAACAACCGCGGAGGTATCGCTGGAAAGCTTCCGGATTTGTGGACGCAAGCACGAGCTTTTTGTTCCGATCATTCTGCACTTTCCGGAGATTGAGGCAAAAAGTGTAACAGGGGTCCAGGCTAAGCCGCCTCATTCCCGCGTCGTAAAATATGAAACCCATTGATCTAAATCGGGGAGATGGAGTAAAGGGGCGAAACTCGGTGCATTTTTAAAACGCTTCAAGACCTATCTCAATCAAAGTCAACAGGTTCCATGAATTTCGCAGGGACACATGAAAATAAACAAATCATTCAATCAAGAACCCGTACACAGTTTTCGCTTTAGACGACACCGGAGATGGGTCAACGTCATTAATTTCGATTTGGACCCGTAACAGATGAACCTTGCGAGTCAGGTGGGAGTAAATTCATTAGGGTTCAGCAGGTGCGCTTAATTGCACGAAAAAATGCCCACAATATGTCAGCATAATAGGTATATATCATTACTAAGCAAGGGAAGTTTCAATAGTGGCTGATTGATGGGACAGGATCCTGAATATTACCCTAAAAGCATTAGAGGAGAAGAAGAATGAGAGTTAAAGCATAGCGATGACAGCATTCTCGTTACTCCACATTACGCAGCAGCCGACTTGTTTGGGAAAGTAATAGGCGGTATCATCCCAGAATTAAAAATAATAAAGAGAAAGCTTTCTTTTATGTGGCGGTGGCTGCGGCGCAAAGTTTATCTTGTCGAATGTCACATCACAGCTTTTCACGAAAGCAATAAAGAATTTCAGCTCGTGGAAATTTTTAATTCCAATAAAGGTACTTAATACCCGATCAGTAAGAAACATTTTTAGTAAGAAGCTTCTCTGTTATTTCTATTTCTTATGTTCTCTGTTTCTAGTTCTCGTTACCCTTTAATTGTAGACACCTTCGGAACATAATAATGTCCTGATTTTTCTCATTATTCTTCTCTCTTCATTTCATCGTTATTGTTTTTTATATGTTATATTTTTGGTCATGTCTGTCTTTCCTCTGAAAGTTCTTCTTTTGTTGTTTGTGCTTCTTCTCTTCTCGTTTTCTTCTTTGTAATATTTTATGGTTAACAATCATCTGTCGTCCAAGTAGATTCTGTTTGTTGAGTGTCGAGTTTAATAATGTGATATCGCTGTAATGCCATTTTTTTTTTAAATTTGCATTTTTGTGTTTTGGAATTATTATGTTCTACTTCTATTTTAGCAGAAAAGGTTTCTCGCTTCATGTACTGAAAAACAATTTCTTTCTTTCGCAAAAATCCACGCTTGACTTCTGTTTCAATCTGATCCCGAAGCATTCCCTGTTTGGAGTTCTTCAGTTTCTTCAGTTGTAATAATCTCATACTAATTGTAATTCAAAATAGTGTTTTTATGCTTTCCTATTTCTGCTTGTGTTTCGTTTTTGGTACTCTTCCATTCCTTTTCTTTTTCGACAATTTTGTTATAAAATTATCGGATATAACGTTATGTTGCTGCGCAATAGATAATTGACTTTAATTACTGTAGCTATATGGTTGAGTTTCCAACAGGATTAAGAAAGCGCATAGAATAAATCATTTTTTTAACAGTCTCCTGTTCTTTTGATATGTTGTTTTTTTTTTCTTTTAAACGCCTTCCTCTATCCTCAAATTTTTTACCTCACACTTTAACGGTTTCTTTATTCCGTCTTCTAGTTTTCTCCATTCTTCTTTTTAAACTTTTCTCTTATATTTTCTTGGTCCTTAAAATTACCAATATCTTTTTTCTTCCTCTTTTCCTCTATATCTGTTCATGATGATTTTCCTTCTAGTTCTCTCCTTTTCAAATTTTTCTTTATTTTTAAGACTGTCAATATGTCATATTCATTTTTCCATCCATGTCCCTTTTTATTTCTTTTTCGGATGGTTTACATTCAATTACTGTCTCTGACTCCACTCCCACATTTTTGTATCTTGCTGCTTTCATCAATTATATATCTTCTTCCTTCTTACTTGCAAATGTTCCGTATTATTCACATTCTGAATTACCATTTAAAATGTTTCAACCTCTTTTTTAAATCAGTTTAATAAATATTTTCCCGTTGGGATCTAGTCTTCAGAATTTATTTTTACTTTTTTCGTTCTCAATTCAGCTTCTTTCTTCTGGTGTTTTTGCTTATTAGGTCGTACTCTTCTTTCTGTTCTACATGTTGATCTGATGTCTTATTAGCAATTCTGTCTTACTCATATTATACTAATTTTATATATTTAAGTGTTAAATATTCAACTTCTTTCTGAATTCTTTCAGTTGCTTTTTTATATGGTCCTCTACAACTTTTTTTTGCGTTCTGAAAATACTGTTTATATTGTTGCTTTCAAGCGAATAACTATTTTGTGTCCTCTTCCTCACTTCCTCTCAGTTTCAACCCGTTTTTTTTTACTTCCTTTCGGAAAATGTTCTGGTTAAAAAAAACTTTTTGGTATTTTTTCCAGTACACTGAAAATTTTATAATTACATCTTGATAATGACAAAAGAGTATTTAAATATCCGATCCAAAGTGGAGTTACACACAGTAAGAAACAAAGAACCAACACTGTTTTCGTTGATTTGAGGGACTAGAATGAAGCAATAACTGATTTTCATTTTTAAAACCATAAAAATTACACCGTTTGACTGACAATTTTTGCTGCATGTCAATATCGAATTTAGTGGCTCATTGTATATTATGTACAGTGCAAATGGCTTAAAATGTGAGACGTCAAGACGTACGAGAAGTAAGTATAGCTTTCTGTTTGTTCTTTAATAAACGTACAAACTCCTTGTTATTACGAACGTGAAAGTGCAAGCAAAGTAAAAATGCTGAATTAAAACGAAATAAAAGATTATCGGGATAGAAATGGTCGTTGGTTATTAGCTCCCAACAAATTCCTAATTAAAATTACCACGTCACGCCAATTGAAAAACTCAGTGGAGTGCACAGCATATTTCGACTGCGCTGCTTAAATGAAGTAGATTTATTAGCGAGGGTAAATGAGGTAAATGATTTAAAATATGAGCGCAACAAAGCCATTGTAAATTTTAATTTGCCCGTTCCACTGAGTAGTGTAATCTATTTTTATTTCGGTCTTTCGCGGGGAGATAATTATATAAAACCGTCCATGTTAAACCGGGGAGAAAGCTCCGACTACCTACCTATAAAAGTTTTATTTTCCCTTTTTTAGCTTTGCTTCGGTTCCGTCCGAATCCGTTTTTTCCACTCCGCCTGATTAATTATTTATTAACTCTTTTTTAATTCGATTAGCGGAATCGAATGTAAATGAAACTATCGGAAGAGGGTCAGAGCGTAATGAAAAAGGGGCGATAATCGGGACAACAAAATGCTACAAAATGAGAGCAAGTCATGAATAAGGGTTTGGGATTATAAGACGCTTCATTGGATATAACAAGGGATGTTTATACAAGATTATACACAGAAGGTCAAGTCGTTAACAGAATTTGCTAGACGCATTTATTACCGAATTCGTTTAAATTTATCGTAACTACAGTCGTATTTACACTGGGCGATTAACCGAGCGAATATTTGTCGTTTACTTCGCAACTATTAACGAGTTCGGGCAAAAATGTACACAGCTCCGTGACTGTTTGTCATTTAACTCCGTCCTTTAAACCATCAAAAGATACGAAGTAATCTGGTCGTGAGAAGAATAACACCAAATCCTAGCTTCAGTGTAAATGAAACCGACGATAACAATAATTATACGACCAGCTCCAATAATAAGTTTTTGTTTAGTCTCCAGACTCTTTAGAATCTAAATGGGAATCCCATAAAGAAATAATAATTTTCTTGATTACACCTCAAGCCATAAAAATCTATTTTGGTGAAATCGTACGGCTTATCGAGCCTCGAATTTGTTAATTATTAAGTAATTTCAGTACTGAAAGCATTGTTTCAAGCTCTCTTCCACCACTTTGTCGTGTATTTATAGATTACTCAAAACGCTTCTCATATATATTTTGTTATTTAATTTTTTCGATACTACAACTTCACCAACTTCAACTTCCGGGAGTTGCTGCTTCGACGGCGTTCCTTTAATAAAGCGAGCTATTACCGTCTCCCCCCTCGTGTATTCTTCAGTCTTTGTCTATCATTTTTATGCTCGATTTGGGGCGAACTCATCAAAGAAAATGTCTGCGTCGCTACAAACTGCGTTCTCTTACACACGCCGACTGTAATCGCAGGTTCCGGAGGTAGAGGAGTGACAGGAAACTTTTTTTAATACTCGTGCGTTAAAAAGAGGTCATGATGTGAGCTGATCTCAAATATGAAGATTTTAAGAAACATCAACATCGATTTATTTAGGTTCCCTAAATTTCAAATTTCAGATTTTGAAGTGATTAGTCGTTTTGGAGTGGGGTTATAAGTGATAATATACTCTTTGTAACTGAAGTTCTAAAGGCGCTTTTGCAAAACATGTGTGTCTCAATATTAAGAATTATCCTAATTATTATTTTGGAAAGTAATGAGACTTGCAAACAAAAATTCATACAAATTCTGGATTAAGAAAAATCCAAAAACATAATCATTACCAATTTCATGATTTCTATCTTAAACTCACTTGGTCATCATCATTATATTTTGTAATGGTGAGCATTTTTTTAAAGTTCAAACTGCATAAAATGTTAAAGCGGGTGCTTCAAACACATTGGAGATTTCATTAAAAGTCGCAACAAAATAACATTTCATAAACAATTTTCGAAACAATTTTCATACCATAAAAATTTGATTTTTATCATTTTTTTGACGACCAAACTTATCTAGTTAATTTTATGTTACCGTTGAAGCAACATGTTAGTTTTGAATTTTGAAAAGTAAGAAAAGTCGTAGCGGACTGCTGAAACGGTCGAAGCTGAAGATTTATCGAGTTACAGCTATGCAATGTGGCAAAAATTGATTTTTTAAAACGAACAGTATACATAGTTTCGAAAAAGTTGATGGAATGTTTTTTGAATGTAACTTTTTGAGAAAACATCCAATTTTTTTCAAACTGGTGATACTAACTTGGTTATAATGTTCTTTACAATCTCCGGTTTAAAGAAGGGTTCTTCCCACTAAATAAAAATGACGTCATTATCTTAAAATACAGTGTCATAGAAGCACCCTGGAAACATTTCAAACAGTTTAAAATTTCACAAAATAGTTAATATTGGAGCACTTGTACGTAATAATTCATGCAGTTTTATTTGTAATAAAACGATGAACTTTTCAACATTCTGAATTTTTGAAAAAAGCCTTGAAATATGGAAAATTTATTCAGTTGTGCAAAAATCATTCAAATATAACGTCAGTCGATTTCAGATGAGTTAATTTGTGTAAACACTGAAGTTGCGATGTGTATTCTGCATAAATTTCGCTTCCTAATGATTACTTTGAGTTTTGATTAGAAATAAGGAGAATGTAATTTCAAAATTCTGTCAGTCTAGACGACTGTTAAAATGTTGCAAATTGATTAGAATCCTGAAAACTAAACGACTGAAGTCTTGTGGAAACGCGTTTGCACTTTTCTGACACTCGCTGAAACGCTTTCTTTCAGCCGCCGCAAGGCGACATTGGCGGTGAACGCAACTTTGTTTGTATTTGTCCACATAATAGATTCGTGCTCGATCGTAGCAGCGAAACGTGTATATAACGCGATTTAGTTGGAAACGCGATTACATGCTTGACATATCGCTTGACTAATCAAACATTCCCTGAGTAAAACCAGTGGAAAGTGAAAATCGCAATTATATTCTGTCATTGCAGCTGTAAGTTACATTTCGACCAGCCATGCCTGAAATCGCGACGACTATATCAATATATTCAGGCAAACAATGCGCCTACCATATTGACGATCATTATGATCGGCTCTGCTCACTGTGCAAACACTCTGTACAGTTTAAACAAGAAATGACCAGTCTAGTGTTTATCCACGTTCGGGCGACAATGCGGAAATCTCTTATTGGTGGAAGCTGCACGTCTGTTGGTGTTACCTGACCCCACGTAGTCTCGGAAATTACTGGATCGATCAAAACGACATTTTGTATACAAGTTATGCTAGTGCCGAGAACAAAAAATTCACCCTTCTGAGATATTGCATTGACACAATTGTTCTTTCAAAACAAAGTTGCGTGTAATATATTTATATGAAATAGAAATTGGTTTAATTAGATTAGATAGAGGGCGCCACTCTTGTGAAGTATTTTGTTAATTCATTATTACCCACGCCTTCGGGTTTTATAGAATGTAGTAATCATGTAACATGTAATATTTATTTTTCTTCTGTCTGTTTTTTAGTCTTTTAGAAAACAGTGCTTGATCTCTCGATATTTTGGAGCTGAATAAAATATAAGAAAAATTTGACACACGTCTTGTTTAAATTTCAAAAGTTGATGCTTTTTTAGTGATTTTTCTGGACTGTATAAGCTGTGCGTACCACGTTTCATTCAAATCGATGCAGAAAAAAAAGGGTGAAAATTCTCCTGTTACTTCGAGTTTCGACTAATGTATTCTGGAGGTTTCTTCGTTGAAATTATGGGGGTCATTATTGAATTACTGGAGCCTAAAGGGGGGAAGTGCTGTGTAAATACATTTACAGAATTTTTATTGTGTGTTTTACATCCTCTGCACACTCTCTCCGGTTTAAAATCGGAATACTGTTGCACGGTAATCTTTCGTCCCCACTTTAATCACGTTTGGTGGATTGACCCATTCGTATTAAACGTTATGCCATTTGCGTCCTCCGTTTCGGTGCTTGCCCGCTTTAAATCCTCGGGTGGAAATGGTGAACCTCATTTTTATTTGATAATGCTCCAGTCCCCGGCTTTGATATAGGAGTTTTAAATTTTTTATGCGATTTCAACAGCTAAATGTATGAAATCCACTTAACTCGATCCGGAGGGACGGAAATGTTTTCCGGTGTCTTCGGGCCCTTCTGCCGAGTGCACCGAAGTAAATAAGTTTGATGCAGTCGAACATTAAAGGTCGCAATGTGAAAATTCGGTGTTAAAGCGGTCGGAAGTTATGAATAAAAATGAAGTAGATCATTTCAGGATTCATAACTCTTCTTTGTAGAAGTCGGTTTGCTTGTTTTACGGCATAGAATGCATACTGTGAATTTGCCCCGGCCGTTATTCTTGTTATATTGTTAAGCTTCGCATCAGAGCATACTGCTGGTCGCATTCGTTCGCGCTTTTTCCGAAACCAAGATAAAAGTTTTCGTCGCTTTCATCGCGTAAGCATTTTTAAAGTCAGAAGGGAGTCCGTGTTAGAGTGTGATAAGTCCGTATTTCTCTTTTTATTTGAATTAATATTTCTGAAAAATGCTTATGTTATCAGTTTTTTCTCACTGTAGATTGATCTGTGGTGCAAACTAAACTTTCAAGGTCGACCACTGGGGACATACTTTAACGATTTCCAAAGACTTTTAACGTGAAAGACTCCTCTGTCTACTTTTGGACAATCTTTTTCACCTTATTAGTTACATATCGGTGGATTTTCATATTAAGACCTATAATGGTTGCAACTCTTCCAATTTCGAATCTCGAAAACTTTTGCTGCTTAAAGCGGCTGATTTTTTTGCTACATTTTTTGCATATTCTGTTGGGGACATATAAAGCAAAAGTGGAAAAAATGCTGTAAATTTGGAAGTTACGTTATATCAATTAAAAACATAGCAAAAGAATGGTGGATAGATCCAGTTTAACTGACAGTAACAAAATTTAGCATCACAATTCAGTTTAATGAATTCGTTGAACAATTGCAGTTTTCGTTTTAGCGTGGAGACTTAAATCTTTAAAAATAGAGGAATTCCTCATAAGTATCCTCCCAATGTCTTTAATCCCCGCCATGCAAATGCCAGGAATAAAGTTAGCTAATGTTGTCACAGATTATTTTCACTAACATAAAATCGGAATTGGAGATTATCTAGCTGGAAGCCTCGATTTAAATCCAATTAAGAATCTTCAGAGCACAATAATTGGAAGGCAGAGTTTGGAGCAACTAGTAAATAAGCTTAGAGGAACGTTCCGTCTACTGCAGTTGAAGTGCAGGATTGAGCACAGAATGAAAACAGCCCCATCCTTGATAGTTTCCCGAGCTCGATACATTTCCATTAGGTAAATGCTATTGTTATCAAATATTCTTCAGGGCGAGTATCGCCTCGATTATCACTCTTTTAGATTGAAATGCGCTTTACATAATACATTACGTCTTCGGAGAGGATGAGTTGTGTTTCGGTTTCGTACACAACGAGCGTTTTGCTAATTAAAAATTCGGAGTGAAGTTGCAAGATCCGGTCAGGTGGAAATAAATTATTGACCGGGATGTAGCAGGAGCGCTCCTAAAGGGATGGTGTGTTTTCATTGACAAGAATAATTCAGGAATTACTCGTATAAATCATTCTTGCCGATCGATGCGGTCCCTTGTTACATCGTCCAACGTTTTTTGAATCGCACCCAGGGGAATGCGAACTTTCCCGAGACCTTGTCATAACACACCGACGAAAAAGTTGACAAACCCAATTTACAAGAATTTTTACACAAGTGGCCATGGAGGAGTCGTCGGGCGTTTTATGAGCGAGCATTAAAACGGCAATAACGCACCCAAGGGCTGCTTTGATGACTCGTGTATCCTTGTTAAAGACGTTCGCCGACAAGCATGCATTTGATCTTGGCACTCATCGGAGGTCCCTCTCCCCACAGATGCTGCAAATTGCATCTAGATAGCGTGGGGTATCGCATTATCGCTATTAAATCTACTGCAAGTAATCGCATATGCTGTAATATGTTACCGGTTACATTACAACTTGGCGGATTGTGGCGACAAATTATACGACGTCTTGCTGGAATGTATGCTGCTACTGTATATGTAATCAACATCCGAAATTTGCATGTAAATTGCAGTTAATTGTGGGCCAGGCGACCCAGGGGCGGCCCTTTTTGGCAAACTGATAATAGTAGTCAAAAATTTCGAAAACCTCACGGATAAATAGAAGTAGCAATCTGATGTCATTGTTAAATGTAACTCAAAATTTCATTCTGGAAGCTGATAAAGAGAAAATTTAGATTATACAGCTTACACAGCTGAAAAGAATAAAAGCTGAAGCATTGATGTTCTTACCTCAAATTTCGAAAGTTTCACTTCCCACTAACATCAAACTGAAAGTGGTGCTGGAACAGTTACATTGGTTACAAAATTTGTAACCACAAGCTGGATTACATACGTGATTTAGATTATCGTCCTTGAATCCCCTTGCAAAATGACACGAAGAGGCACTAACTATATATTGGAGTGTTTTTAATTTATTATCCTCACAAACCATGAGGTAATTCCGTGCAAACTCAGACTGACTTCCAACTTCCTATCTTACCTCTTTCAAATTCGACCATTTTTTAAATATTTTTCTATGACTTCATGATGACAGTGATTGCAATACTGATGTTGTTCCTTCTATGCTTATAAAACTCAAAGTTTTTAGGATCACTTTAAATAAACCTTCTGTATTTTGAACAGAGATGGAGTAAACTGGATATGACGGTAGAAAGATCACATGTCTTATAGACATCTTCACATTTTAAAACCACCCCATGTTACACACTGCAATCTTCAAAACTGATTAGAAGCACTTGGCATGGACAAATGCCAGGATTGATGTGAATCTTCGGAGGTCTCCTAGTGCTGCATAAGTTAGCTGAGAAGCAAACAGTTTTCAAAATCACCAAGCTGATTGGAGAAGTCTAAAAATGCGACGATGCAGCCCGAGACGTGTTAGTTTGGGGTCATTGTGAACTGACCGGAAGTAGAGTCATGGCTTCATTCAGTCGGCGACGCGGCACACTTTTAAACTCCCCAATGAGCCGTCAGCTGACGCAGCGCACCGTATCAAGGGTTGTATGTTATTTTTATCGTCATAGTTTCGAACAATACAGTTGGATTTCCGTATCTGCAAATAGTAAATCAGGCCGGAGCTGCGGACTTTATAGATATTACAGGAAATATATCCACCTTGGAGGGACGACATGCCGGGGCCCAAGGAACAAGATCGAAATGTAGGGGATGTTACTCGCCGGCGTGTTGTGATTTATGTTTTGGGGAGAAGGGTGTTGAATGCTCGACGAGGTTTCGATTTGCAACGCTGTCTTGTACCTGCATTTGCAGATTGACGCCAACTCGGAAGTTAGTAGATTGGTTTAACCATCATTGTAATATTTATTATCTTCTATTTTTCCTGTTCGTTCGTCATGTTACTTTTCATGTTCCTTTAATTTATTCCAATAGGAGTTTTCTTCTTGCTCTTTCTTTTTATATTGATTCGTTCTGATTGATTTTCGCATTTAAATCAAATACTTTTCTTCTCATTGTTTTACTTCCGCTTCGTCTTTAATTGCTCGTCATTCATAAATATTTCCTTCGAGTGATGAAATTTTTAGTGTGAGTGATACCTTAATACCATAAATAAGTTCCCCACTGTCAATAAATGAAAGTGGTTTTAATGAATTTAGGAAGAATGTTTGGCAAAAATAGGATCTCAAAAAGCAACAGCTGAAGTAAAGCTCAAAAATTGAAAAATTAAAAAACTCTTGAAAAAGAATAACACACAATCCGTCCAGCAGGCAGAAAAAGTTATCACGAGATAAAAAATCCATCGAAGCAATGAAGATGAAGAAGGGATTGATTTCATGCGCGGTGTAAACAGTCTACTGAAGATTAAAAAAAAAAACTTCGATGTCGATCAGAAGATTTCCAAAGGGAAGAAGAGATAAAGGTTTCAGACCAAGAAAAGTTTTAGAGCTATCCAATGAGAAGAAATAATGAGGTAAGGGATAAAAAGCTGAAGAAACTATTAATTAAAGAAATCAGTAAAGCAAAGGAATTAGGTGGAGATTCAGGTTAACACTGTAAGAATATTATAGATATTGCAAATATTAGTAGTTCCAAAAATTAAGAAAATAGATCTGACGGAAATATTATGATTAGGGCGAAAAATTTTCAACTGAACAAGAAAAATTGAAAACTTTTGAAAATATTTATGAATATTTGTTGAAAGTGGAAGAATTTGTTACCTCCACAAATAAAGGATCAAGAGATCAAAAGAACACTATTACAAATTTATGGTAGATGAAGTAATATGAAGCAAGCGCAGAAATAATAAATCTAGTAAAGTCTGAATATATGGCCAATTATTTCAAAAGTGAAGGAATTAAGAAATACAGTGAAGAAAAACATAAAGCAACTGACAAATCGCAAAAAAAAAATGTTGAAAATGTTACTGACGATGCTTCCGCAGTAAGTAATTAAAAAAAGACGTTAAAATTGGTAATGTAGAAGGCGCAAATAATGAGAAAATCATGCCGAGGATACTTTTCATGAAAATTAAAACAAAAGAGAAGAAGATGTGGAAGAAACAATTGATAATAAGGGCTCAAATGAAGAAAAAATAACATTTTACGTTTGAAAAACATGAAGGAATAGAGAAAATTGTTTCACCAATGAAGTAAATCATAAAAAAAGCTAACAGCAGAAATATAAATCTAGAAGAAATGAAGAAAGAAGGATTTTTATAGCCGTAGCCTCATAGACGATATGGCTTGCCCATCACTTTCGAAAATATCTACAAAAATAATAATGAGAAGAGAGAATATAGAAGAATTCTAAATTGGAATTTGGAAATAAAAGACGGCAAAAAGGACATTTTGCTTCCAATTCAAAAGAACACAAATGGATGAAGATGACAAATTGTACATTAATGGTGAGATGAGGAAATATACTAAAGCCTATGAAATGATCTTCCAAAAACTGTGCTCGAGGAGAGTCATGTTGGATCCTTCCTCTAGAAAAAAGAAATCAGAAAGAGATATGTCGAATTTTTGTAGAATATTCAACAGTTTATTTAACCGATAAAGATGGGGAATAAACAAAAAGTTCTTGATGAGAATAAAAAAGAATATTAATGATTGTATTTCTGTTGTTTATGCGTTGTTAAGAAAACACGTTTCATTTGTTTTATTTATTTTTCAGCTTCTTCTTCACTTATTCTTTATTTTTCCGATTTTTGTCTCTGTAACGATTAACAATAAATCAAAAAATCACCATAAAGACCTTGAAGTTGAGCATGTGGCTCTTCGAATTCAGGTGCAAAATTTGTTTCTGTTTTGACGTACTAGCAATACGTCCAACTTCATTTTGTTGATTCCTTTTTTAACCTCATATAAATCTATGAATTTTCGGACAGTAATTCATGTTTTATCGAAATCGTCCAAGCTGATTGAAGTTATATTTTTGAACGTTAAAATCAAGGTCTATTTTTTGAACCAAGACAGTTTGTAATGAAGCAGTCCGTTTCGGAATATTTATAAAAATCAAAAAAACTTTGCAAAGTTCTAAATTTTCAATTCTTGAGAACAGTGAACGAAAATAACGCAAAAGATATAGCCCAGAAAAGGGTCAAATTCACTATGAAAATTGTGAAATTATAAAATGCGGTTTCTGCTCCCCAAAAAAAAAGAAGACTTGTGTCAACTTGACAAAAAGTGCAAGAATTGAGCAAATGGCTGAGTGGATTTTTTCGATGTCGTCATATCTTCGCGAGAAGAGATAAACTTCTTGTCTGGAAAATACTCCAAGGCAATTTACAATGTTTTCGTTAGTTGGTACATAAGCGCGCCATAAAAAATTCAAGTTAGTGAGGATATATCGACGCAGAAGACTTGGGGACAGCAAGAACAGTAAACTCGTTTATAAAGCACTTATAAAAATTTCCAACTAATTTATTTCGATAGAGAACGAACCGAAGCAAAAAGAAAAAGCAAAAACAAATCAAATTACAGGTATCCGTTTTAGGGACAAACTGGAAAACAATTTTTACTACTGCTGGAAGATTCTTTTTAGTTTCGTCCTCTTTTTTTCGAGCCGCTATCGGTTTTGTTGTTGTCTTTGCGGGAAAACAAACGTAATCAGGAACTTGGTCCGGCGAAACTTCCAACTCTTCTCGTTGTTTTAACGGATAGAAAAGCGTCTGCATGGGGCATTTCACAACAATTTCGCTAACTTTAGCGAAAAGCGCCACACTAAATTTAACTTGTACGACGAGCTCATTTGGGATGGGTTTTTTAACGTTTTTCTGTCACAAAGATATGTTCGCAGGTAGAATTGGAAACGCTCACTTGCTTATCTGCGATACAATGGCTAGACTTTATCGTGTTTTACTTCGGCGATTCAATAAATTCTGTTTACTATTGATCAAATTCTTCTTGCTTCCGGCACAACGAATGGACTGGCCGCCTTTTCCACGACAAAAAATAAATTTCCTGCATTATAAAAGGAGAAGTAATCTCCTGACTTCACCTTCGAACGTCTCTTATCTCACTCATCATACCGCAACATTTTTATTTTTAAGCGAGTGGATAGAGCATATTGCTTCCCAGTATGGACTGACATTTTTTAAACCCTGACCTCTATAACTTTAACTTATTTTAATTATAGAATTCTTCCAGAAATAAAATTGATATTTATTGAGAGATAAAATTCTCTCCCTTTGTTATTATTCGACACAAAAAGTTTAAAGAAGCTTTCATTCTGAAATTATTATTTCTCAAATTTTTATTAAACTTCCGGTTCAGCGAGCAGTGATTGACTTTATGCTTTTTATTTAAATGAGGGTGGGCTTTTGTTAAAGAGTTTGGTGGCAACAATATTTTGTTTCGAATTCGTCGATGGTAGACTGAAAAAGAAAAATTTAATGAATTTTACTTCACTTTCCCAGAAAGGAAAAATGTTCTTTTTGTCGGTCTTTCGGAGTCTATTGACTCGAGTAGATTTGAAATTCAGACTAAATTTGACGCACATGTTATGTTAGTACCAAGGTTTCAATATTCGTAGTCCATTATTTTGACATATTGCAAAAATATATTTTTTGCACTTTACAGTAGTACTGCGAAAAAGTAGTTTTTATTATTGTAAAATTTTTTATGTAGGGTGCTGTTGCTTTCAAAAATTCTTACGCCTCCATTTCCATACCTCTTTTTCAATTTTAATGCTGTTTTTTTATAAAGATTCTTGGTTTCCTATATTCCTGTCTTCCATAGTCATTTTCTTCTAGTTAACATCTCTTCAACATTCAGATGATTCCTGGATTTTGTCACTGCTTTCCATCTTCTATTATTATATTTATTGCTGACTGAACGAACTCGTTCTTAAAAATTTCTGTTTCACCTTTTCGATATTGTTTCTCTTTTCTATTTTCCAGTTTTGTTCTTATATTTTGTTATCTTTGTATTTTATCGTGCTTTTATTGTCGTTTTTATTCTAAGGGTGTTTATTCTGTAGCTACCTACCATTATATTCCGTTTATCTTTTAAAAACAATATTTTTTCTAAATATTTTTTTACTGTTTCAACCAA
>QDEB01100429.1:0-12901 GCA_004193795.1 Asbolus verrucosus | reverse complement strand
CTACTTTTAAGATATTTAAAAAAAAGTTAAAATTTGCCTTCGTCTTATGAAGCTGTGCTGAATTTCAAGGCAAACAGATGTCGGTGTCAAGCACACAACACTTTTTTTCATACTGAATGCAATCAAGAAGAATAGACTGTTAATTAAATCAAATTTTATAATAGAAATAACAGGATTGAGAACAAATGAATAATTGGAAAATAACATAAATATTTATTTACTATAAAGTAATATATACTCCAAAATCCAAATAACTAAAAAAATACATTTTTTTAAGCAGTATCATAATACATCTTTAAAACATTACATACATTTTTAACTTCTTTCTTAGTTTCTGTTTTTATTATATCTGAGAATTCTTCTCTGATTATTCTACGAATATCCTCCTTCAATATTTGAAGGTCGTTTTTAAGCAGGCCAATATCTTCTGTCAACAGATACTTTTATTTCTAACAAATTCCGTTAAAAGACTCCCCTTCTGCTCTTCCATCATAACCCACTGCTTTTTGAATTCAACAGCCTGTAATAATAACCATGTAACACAGCCACATAATGAACGTTTTCCACATAAATAGATAGTAAATGTTATATATTTTTTTGACAAGAGACATGCAACTGACGGACATATGTACTTAACATGAAGTTAACAGAACAAGTTAAAATAGCATAGCACTTTAGCTTGGAGTTAGAGATACCATTAGAAAAAAACTTAGTTTATCCTAATCAACAGCACCTTAGATTTAATAATATTTTTGATAAAACCAGGCCCTAGAGACATAGACACATAAGGAGACAAACACATAGGGAGACAGCACAAACAACAAGATGAACACTGGTTAGTGATTTACATTCAATATTAATTACATTCAAATTTGAAAAACTGTACCACCATTTTGTAATTTTCTGATATAATTTTCTAAAAATAAGTGATTCCGAAGAATCTTTGACACCATCTGGAATCAAGGAGGCAGCAAAGGAAGCAACATTGAGTTTGCTTCCTCATTTCCTGATTTACTGCGTAAGTATCGTTGGGATTTCACTCTTAGTTTACGTCTGATACGAGCGTTTGACGTTTTGTTTTTTGTCATCTAATACCAACCTCATAGTGCGATTCCTCCCAGTTTCTCTAGCAAAGTAAAAAACACCGCAGTGCGGGAAATGCGTTTTTCCATGCGTCGAGAACAATCGTAAAATAACTATTTTGAGGTTATGAGTACAAAAAGAATATTTTTGTACGTTTCATGACAAAAGTTCATATCATATTCATATTTTATTTGAGTACCTGTCTACAATCCAAAAATTCAAAATTTATTTAGATCTCTTTTTCATCCTTACTGCGCTTTTCGACATTACTCAAGCAGCACATAATATTTGAGAGATTTTTTAAATATTGGTTAAATTTTGAATATTGGAGAAATATTTAAAAGGTATGTTACGTATCTGATATCAATTATTGAAAATGTATTATTAAAAAAATTTTGTACTTGTCAATTTTTTCCAATAATAGAGAAACAATGATTGAGATATATTCTATAAACTTGCTAAAATAAATAGTAGAAACATTAACTTATATTCACTATTGTGTCTATGTGCTATTTTGTGCCCCTTGTAAAAAGAGAGTACATATCGTAGATGCTACATAGATGCACGGTAACGTACGGCTGGGAGTGAAATCGAAGGAGCAGTTCTTAAATTTTCACTGTATAAATTAGGTGTAAACATCCATTCTTTAATGTACCAAAAAGACATTTTCACACACCAAAAAACTAACAGCCGTCCCTTTAATTTCGGTCCCGACTGTAGCTATGTTTACTTTGTGCCGATCAAATGTTTCCTCTTTATAAAAAAATCCAGATCAACAAATAATGTTTAATAAATATTACGTGCTGCCTGGGCAATTACACCGTGTCCATATTGAATTAGATTAAAACGTATACAGGCATTCAATGTAATGGCAGGTTTGTTTGTTGTAGTTGCAAATAACAATAATAGAAAAGTTAGTAGATCATATACTGATTCCACACAAATCAGTAAAAATGATTGTATACGTGTGGTGAAAATGAAATATCTCCATGAAACATAAAATTTTATTATAAACAATAAATATAATATTGCTTTAAAGAATTGATTTAACAATAACTGTACATTCACTGACTACTCGTAAATTTTTGGTCGTTATGAACACATTTAGATTTACTTTTCTGAAAACAATAGAAAGTAACAGGAGCACAACTATATCAACTTTTATATCACAACATACGAATAGAAAAGACATGTTCTTAGAAATACTGAAAGCTGAAGACATTTGAAAAATCTAAAAATAGACGAATTCCTATCATTATGTACAAAATGATTGTTTCCTAAAAACTAATGTCATTTTTATAAAATACAAACGATCAACGTTATTGACTAGCTTCAAATTCATGATTACAAATAAAATATTCAACATCGTAAAGACAAAATACGTATATACATGTTACGACCAATAAAATTCTCGGTCGAAGAGTGTATTGACTTGGTTTCATTTCAACGACGTGTAAACACTCTGTGAATTTTATACTTTTTCCTGATTATGTTGGCGATGACGTTAGCGGAAGCGGATTGTCGGGTAACTTGATGATAATCTTCTTAACTTGGCAATTATCTGCTTCGCAGCAGTCTCTTTCGGTGATTTTCGGCAAAGAACAGGAATTGGAAGTGGGAGAGTACGGTTCCATGAGCGTCTTCGGATTGAGCAAAACTTGCAGCAACTCATTTCCCGTCTGGCAAGAGAGCGTCCTTTTCTGGGGCGGGAGTTCCTTATCGCTGCATCTGTCGGCATCCCTGCCCGAAGCCGCGCTATCTCTCCAGCTGTTCGTGGAGCTCTTCTCCGAGATCGCGGACGCGACCCTGGATCCGATGTGGCACCGGATGGTTTTGCTGGTGGTGAAGAGGGCGCGGTTGTTCCTTTCCGGTTTCAGCACGATTATGTACAGTTTGGGAACGAACAGGAAGACCCAGATGACCAAGGCGCTGAGCGTGACGCACATGCACAGAGTGACGACCTTCGAGTCGCTGCCGAAGTAGATCGGGACAAAAGCGATCCAAATCACGCACGTGGTGTACATGGCGAATCCGATGAATTTGGCCTCATTGAAATTTTCGGGAACGTTCCTGGTCTTGACGGCGTACAGCGTGCACAGAATTATTAAAAAGAAATCGAAAGCTAAAGGGACGACGATGGCCTCGGGCGTGGTGTCGCATTCCAACAAAGTCCTCTTGTTCAAGTAAATGTGGGTTATGTCGGGGAACTGGTAGTGGATCATGCCCCCGGAAATGAGGATCTCTATGGCCACCAGGAAGCACGTGATCACGACTTGGGCCGCGGCGGACATAAACAGCGGTTTTCTGGTGGGAAACCTCTTCTTGCTCCCGGCCAGGATGCGGGCGATGCGGTTGGTTTTGGTGAGGAGGGCCGCGTAGATCATGGCGAAGCTGAGGCCCGGGAGGAAGCGGCTCAGGGCGCACGATAGAACCGACGGTTTGGCGAGAATGGCGAAAATGGCGCCGTGCGAAACGGTCATGCCCGCCAGGATGATGTAGCACAGCTCCTTGGTGGAAGACTTGACGACGGGGGTGTTGTTGTGCTTCATGAACACGAAGAAGGCGAACGAGGTGCTGAGGAAGCCCAGCGAGGCGAAGGTCATGGCGACGATGGCCTGCGTGTCCGACCACTGCATGTACTCGATGGGCAGCAGGAGACACACTGAAAGCGATTCGCTCAGGAGGGATTCACGTGAGGCAGTCTGCTTACCGATCTTCAGCTCGTCCGGGGCGAATCCTAGCGGACATCTTCGGCAGCTCTCACCTTCCTCGTCCAGGATCTCCCCGCTGGGACACGGCACGCACACCCAGCAGCATCTTTTGTCCTTTCCGCTTTGCTGGACGTTCTGAAAAATCGACGCTGATAGAATATCAATTTTTGCTCGACAGTACAATGCAAACACGCATCGGTTATCATAAGAGGGCTTATCGACGGTCTTAAAGCAGAAAGGAGACTTACAGATGAACCACTCAAATACATTAATTTTTTTATGTCAGTCTGAAACGCTGATCAAACTTTACCGGTGCGCCTATTTTGCTGTTGCTTTCGGAACTGCTTTCTTGTGTATTATCCTGATGTTTGACCGTCATAAATCACGAACTCTTATTTATGACTTCAGTTTAAAGATTGACCGCCGAACAAACCTCTGATCAGAAAGCTTGGTGAGGCATGTCAACCAGGTAGGTTTGGTTTTATTTTTACAATCCTGTAATAAAACGAGATAGAAGTTATTTTCGTTTATTTATGTAATAAAAATTGGCAAATATTTAATCGGAATTTCTGGCTTTTGTAAGTTTTTCTCTCTCGACGGCAGCTCTGTCCACTAAAGAAGTTGATGTTGAATTATATTTATGTAAATTTTGTAAAAACGCTTAAATCTCCTTTATCACAAACCATCATTCTTTGTTCTACTATTCTTTATCGTTAATTTGAACCTTTTGTATTCCGAATATTCTCGTAGACTGAAAAGTCTTTGGAGATTGAAAAATAGTAAATAAAAATCCCATGCATCACTTCTAGATTTTCGTTTTGCTCCTTATGTTATACATGGCTTCAAATGTAGGAAACACAATGCATTAATTTCATTAATCTGAATTAGATTGTTCGATATAAACAAATTCGACTGTACCTTTTGGAAAATGAAAAATCGGTATTTAGATTCCTTTGAACAATTAAATGAGTATTTTTTTTACATCTAAAAAGACAAATTTATTCAGAAAGTATGAAAAGTATGAAAGAACATAAGATAATCATAAGATAACAAAAATCATTTCCAAACTGAGTAAATTCCGATGTACTGGGTGACCAGGAATGTATGTATAACATTTTTATTAGTTGGAATAAAAATTGCAAATTTGGTACAGTTATTACAGTCACACGACGTGTTTGCGTATTTTCTATCGTTTTCTGTTTCCTCGGTCTATATTCTGAAAATGTAATAATATATGGACTTCCTTATTTAAAATATCAAAATTAATGTCATTTCTGGCGAAACTGAAAGCGATAAAAAATGGACATGTGCTGCAAATTACGACGTCACTTGATCATATTAACTGTATTAAATACATTTAAAAGTTTTCTTCCAAAAACAACTCTCGGTATATGCAAAATATATATTCCGTTTATTTTCAACATACGAAACTAACACGGTTTTCAGCTCTGTTATGTTAAAGTTACTATTGCCCTTTTTTACCATTTTTTTGATAATGTTGGCACAATCAGAACATTTTTGAAGTTTTGAAATAACAAAAATCGTTAGTCAAATATCAATTTGTAATCAATTCTTGCAAAATGAACAGAAAATTTAAAAGAAAATATTTAAAACTAAACACAAAACAAGCATTTACTAAAACTTAACTCAATTCTTATCAAAATCTATCTAACTAGTAATGACAAATTAAGACACTAATCTAAAATTAACATGCAACTAACCTTGAAAATAAAAACAGTAAAATGTGACACCAAAGTTACACAACGACAAAGTTGACAAAACACAACACAAAAATTACTAAACTCACCAGATCTAGTTTCGTATATTGAAAGTGAACCAACAATAAATAAATATTTTGATATATACGGTATTCTTTGTGACCTTGAAGTTTTTGTGCTAATAATTATGTTAATGCCATTNNACATATTAGTTGATTGACATTAGCGTCGCGTTTAAAAAAAGTTAATCCAATCCCTATAACCTATAAAATGTCATTGCTGACTATTTTGCAAGTTTGCCAATCTAATAACTAAATTCATGGCTTACTTTGATTCTTTTTTTTCGATCGCATGGTATTAGCGCAAGGTCATAATGCTTTCACGGACGAATGTCGTGTACTGCTTCAAGACCTGTATTATTGAAACATAATGCTACTGACAAAAGAATATGTTTAAAAAAATATTATCGAATAAGTGATGTGACTTTGCTAGGGTGTTAACTGAAAAGTAAGGCTTCTTTGATTCTTTAAATATAAATAATATTTTTTCAAATGGGACCGTTATTGTGACCTTATTATACTTATACAATCATTAACATCTGAAGAACATTTAATTGTATACATTTTTTTTCTACTCTAGAAACGTTTATTTCTAGTGCAAACTAGTGCAATTTTCAAACGTCCAAGTATCACGTTTTTTAATCATTAATAACATACGCTGCAACTGAACTGAAAATTAGCGTTGTTTAACGTGTACTGCTACTGCTACTGTAGCAATGTTGAAGCCATTTAAATTCGAATGTAAAAACAGACATCGATTTGCGAGACATTCGCAAAACACAAACTAGGGAAAACTTACTTAAGAACACTTCTACATCGGCTGAAGTAAACACCGATCGAAATGCATCGGCTACCACAGAATTACGTAATTTTTCAAAGTTGTCTGTGCGATATCGTAAATAAAATTTGAAATTCCAATTCAACCAGCATCTGCGTGAGTGTGACATGAAATGTTTTATCAACTGCGCGTTGATTAGGTCAAAATTTTATTTATTTGTCCCGGCATCACGAATTTCGAAACAACTACCTACCCCGCGTGAAAAATTGAACACCTAAATAGTTATAAAATTTATTTTCAGTTTATCTGAGGGTTAACGTGGCAAGTGCTTACATATTTAATTTTTCCGATAAAGCCAATAACTGGTGGATGCGCCGGGTAAATGCCACCGCAACAACGTTTCAAACCGTTTGAGTCGGCAGAAACTTCACATTATATATAAACAAACATTTATGTACTTCATTTATTATATTTATTTGGTTGTTTGTTGATTTATACAGGACGCTTCCATAATTTAAATTTTTGGATATTTTTATCTGTAACTAAATAGTTTCAGAAGCGAACGTGATAAAACACGGGTTGCATTTTGTATCCAATTTCATCTCGTTACTGAATTTTAATTAAAATTTCTATTATCACAGTTGAGGTGTACAAGGCCAAATGAATGGATAATCTCTGAAATAAGTCGATATTAATGGAATATCCATAAAAACTTTAGATCCATCCAGGGACAGAAACGGGGTCTTCGAAGACGATCCGGTATACACCATAAAAATTTTATGGTCGAATATTTTACGGCACATATGATGGATGTATAAACGTCAAATTTTACATTCCGTATAAACGGCACGATAAATTAATTTGTACGTACTTTATAGTGTCCTTTCGGGCATTCCTCCGAGCATACTGACTTGACGCTTGTGCCTTTGCGACCGAACTGCAGCGGCCTCGACTGATTCCATAACAAGCTCCTGTTGTTCCAGTTTCCCACCTGGACGTACTCGTAGGTTCCATCCTCCAACTTCTGGTAATTCATTATGTCGTAACGACCAGGGGGATCGCCGTTCTCGTCAAATTCTATTATCTCCTCGTCATATTCGAACGAAACGTTCATCAAGTAACTCTGAAAAATTAAATATTTTCATCGTTCAAATGTTGGAAGACAATCGTTCAGGACTCCGTCAGACTCTTCAACACAATTTGGAAATCTGACTTTGCGCATTTGCAGGTTTCTATATTTAATTTTCATCAAATATTGCTTACCAATTAAGCCCGTCTTGGATAAGGTGCTTCAATTATTACTGGAGGTGTGCATATACTGATTTACACAGTTTGATTTAAATAAATTAATCGTGCTGATGATGTTGTTTGGGTTCGAGTGTCGTCTTTCTGGTTTCAGTTCTACCAGAAATAACATCGGTTTTTTATTGTACATACTATTTTGAATTCGTTTTTACAACGTCAAAGACGCATTTCAGACCACATTTTTTACCACAAATTTCTAAACTTTAGTGAATTCGAATTGACTCAATTAGCGCTTTGAGGAGACACGACGAAATGGAAATTGCAGCATTATCGCGAATTTGGCCTTTTCCTTGGACAGCAATTTGAAATTCTCGGTGTCCTTTGTTGGCGGGATAATTCCCTAAAAGAGTCATGAGACGTCAAAGATCGAAAGTGTTTCTCTTTTCGCATTGGCAGATATTTACGGAAGCAAGCTAAAAGCTGACTCGAAGGTGTTTATTCTACTTCACTTTCGACTTATAAATCAGCATAAATCGAATTTAACAGGAAAAATTCGATAAAATAGTTATCGTAAAATGCTTTTAGTGAGACGGAACGGTGGGAATCGGAAGCTTCGAAAGTTACGAATTCCAAATGTTTCGAGTTATTTATTCCTGCAGTCTCAGCCCGTGGCAGTTTTATTTTCGGTGTTTCTTTCCGCTATTTTCACGGCAATATAAGTATACACACTTTTATTATGAGTTGGAAACTGAACGAAGTAACATGCTATAAAAGGGCTTTCCTTTTGTATGCTTTCTTTGCATTTTATACGACCTCACACCGTGAAACATTTTCGTCCCGAACACGAGATTAAATCTCTTACGAGCTCGCGATAAAGACTATAAATTTGTTGCGAAAATATTACATTATCTTTTTCGAATAGCGCCCAGGAAGTGTGTTAAATGTAACAAGGACCCGACAGTGATCCCCTTGTGAGTTCGTACGCAGAATAAACCAACCTTAAATAAAGATCCGTTGAAAGGAAGCAGCTTTTCACAAGTTCCTGCCGTCCCATAGCCGCACTTGTCCTGCTGCATGTCATGCAGGGCGTGAGCCAAACTGTAGATCGCCTTAATAACAAAACTGAGCTTTGAGTCTTGTCGGTATTTGTCTGACAAAATCTCGCCACCTGGAAAATACGATCAGTTTAGAAAACTCGTAAGCTCGAAGAGCGAGGACATAAAGGCAACGATTATTAAAAAATCTTCCTGCAAGGAGAGATAATGCAGTAAATAATAATGAGGCGGCCTAGGCAGCGAGATACACATGTCGTAAAACTTGAATAAAATTTAGTAACATAACTTTTACAAGTATGTTTGAAAAAATTATTATTTAATCGACAACAATCCGATCTAATGGGAATCTGGTGGTGTCAGTCTCGAGTGGCTTTTTTTAAACAGCGGACAAGAACGGACGTTATGAATGTAAAATCGCAGAACTGTTCCATGTTGAAACATTCGCTAATTAGCAAAGACTAATGGTTAATTCAGGGACGTCTTTTAAGCCGAATCGCTCTCGTCATCTACTGAAGAATTGCCAGGCCGAATACATTAAAGTCGTCCAAGTCAGAGGCTTCATATTTATTTCATTCGGGAACGCATCCCTTGGAACGAATGAAATTTTATTTCGCCTGCATCTTTATGAATTACTGCCGAATCATTATAAATCGCTTTGTTGACAGTCCGCATAGCCCCAGTAGAAATCCGTTTTTGTGCAAACAATGTTAAACGGGATTGATTGATGGTGATTTATCAACCACTCCTAATGTCGTCATTCAACTCTTCATCCCGATAATAGGTAAACGCACAAGTCAGTTTTTTGTCAAACATCGACATACCCACCTACAAGTGACCGAGCAAACGTCTGCTCCAGGAAAATTTGATTGATGCGAAGCAACAGTTTTCTTACAAACCAACAAGTCGGACTGTCGGATCGATAACTTCACCAACCCTTGTAGTTATGCATCGATAAACTTAAAATCACTGACACGATTTTTTGTTGAAAAGAGCTACAGCTCGATTTTATCCCGTCATCAATCAACGAAAGAACTTGATTTGGAATCAATTGCAAATTTTATTTTATTGTTACAAAATTTCGCCACGAAACCGTTAACCTATGCAGCCAGCGATGGGATGAAAAGAGCGATTAATTTTCATTTCACGAACACTAAGAAGCGGTTTTTAGGAGCGAAAGTTTGCCTTTCTTTGTTAACAAGCAGTAGTACACACACACACAAAAAGTGCCCCATTGTTGTTGGCACTTTACTAATTTGTGATTGTTTTTGCCAGCATTTCCTTCGCTGCACTGATTGAAACTATTTACAGTGTGTTATTTACACACGTTTGGTATTATCTTGGAAACTCGGAGAACAAAGGTTCATTGTTCGAAACGTGCACAAGAAGTATTTTCATTAATATTTTAATTATTCTAGAATCTGTACCTATCGGTTTACAATCCGCACAAGTATTATTCATTCCTTGTTTCGGAATATTTTGCTAATTAAGCTTCTTTGGCAAGCAGGGGCAGACTGAATGTATGCTAAGCAGTCGTAACAAATTGGACTGGATTATACTTCCCCGGATAAAACATAACTTTTTTATTGAGTTTTCATCAATCATGCAGACATGTAACCTAATATCTGTGAAGTCATGAATATATATTACTAATCTTAAGACAAAGCTTCGAAATCAGCGTCAGTAAACATTAAGGTATCCCATAAATTTGCCTCAATTATGTCAAATATTGATAGGGGAGTGTGTTCGTTCCGCAATCGATTGCAACCTCATAATTAATTACGATAAAATCTTCTAGCAACTTGAAAATTGACACAATTTTGCCATGAATATTAAATTAGAAAATTTGAAAAAACATCCTGAGGTCAGATTACCTTCCAGATCAGAATCAGTTTGCTGTGTGATAATTTATGCTATCAGACCTTATCTCCTATATTAAAATGAACGAAAAAGCTGCTGCAAAAGATAAGATGCAAATTGTTCAGCGCGATTTTCCGCCGAAAGAACAACCGAGCAAATAGAAATGGGGAATTATTTGCTCTGTGCCGGCTGTCTAGAGTTTGGTACGTCAGTAGCGCTTACCACTGCAAAGCTTTTTCGAGTCCGTCTTGTTGACGGTGGAGCTTTGTGAGGAGTCGAGTGTGGGGGAGGTTTCTGGTTGTCCGCTCACAGAACACGAGAAGCGTGACTCCCAGAATTCCTTGAACCATGGATTTCGCGAGTTATTGTGGGGCTTCAGAGACCAGTAGTAATCGTCGAAGGCCTTGACGTGTGGCGAATGAATCCTTATAGACAGTCCACCCCAGGCCTCTTCTTCGTATTCTCGGGTCACATCGCCCCTGTCGGCCCAGCCGTCACTGGAAACAGCATCATAACATTTTAAACACAGGCGAAAGCTCCCGTGGCAGGAGGCCGTTCGAAAAGCGAAACGCTTAAATGCACATTTCGCGAGAGATAAAAGCTCTCTAAAGCTGCAATAATTATTTCGATATCCCCACAAGGAAACCACTTAGAGCTTATGATATCGTAAAAAATGCTAATGGAGACGTTTGTGCTTCAAATTTTACGAAAATAAAAAATTACGGAACCGCAACACAGTTTACGTCATAACGCACGTTAATGTTCTCGTTATCGTCAAACGTAATATTCTCGCCCTGTTAAAGATTATACAACAGTTCATTCGTTTTTATTTTTTTTGTATTCGGGCGGAAAATTGAAGATCTGAGCTTAAATTGAAACACACTATAAAATTACGTATTTATGGTTTTCTCTATAATTTGCTTTTTACGTCTCTTCTTTCAGTCGAAGAGAAGTGATGTAATTGAAAAAATCGTGTTTTTTCGATCACTCATGTAGCACGTCAGTCGGTCTGTCTCATGCAATTTTCTTAACCCCACTAGATGTAGTATGATATAGTGGCGGATTTTTCGTTAATATCACAATTTTGCAAAGCTAATTCTGTAATTTTTAAACAAATAAAACTGTATTACTAATGTAATAATAAAATTAAAAAAAAAAGAAAAATTTCTAAAATCATTAAATTGCTATTGACTAGTTTATTTTGCAGAAAAACGTATTCATAATTAAACAAATTATATTTGTTAAAAAGCACTAATCTAATATTTTGTTGCAAAGCCCTTCGCCTTGATAATCACTTGACATTTTCTTCTGGGCATAGAGTCAGTAAGTTTATCAATTACAGATCTGATGCCATGCTTCTTGCAATTGTTGGAATTTTTCAAAAGCATGTTTTTGTAGTTTTTAAACGTCTATCTAACNNATAACAATATTATTTGTGGCTAGTGTTATCCAAAATATAAATCAATGGGTTATTTGAGAGAAGAATAAAATTTCATACTTTGTTTTTGAGAGACGTTTCAGTTTCATTACGTTTTTTGTAAAAACACGTGCGGGGGATATTCCGGGGGAAATAATTTAGTCGATTTTTTAATTTTCCATTCAGTACCGAAGTTGTATTTTTTGTACTGCTGACCTCAGTTTAGTTGCGTGGCCCCGTGGGAAATTTCTCACCATTTCACTTAGCCAACCCAACACTGAATGAAACCGTTCTTGACATTACACATCTGCGGTCACTGAAATATTATTGATTTCATTTATTAATGTTTTCAGACGAACTTTCCAAAAAAAGCTTCATTCATTTCAAGACACTAAACTGTTTTCTTTATGTTTTAAAGTGGAGATGGTGTGTGAAACGGACTGCCAGATGAGGGAGGCGTGGATGAGATGTTGAAATATGTACAGATGGGGAGAAAAAAATGTTTTGTGTTTCAATCCATGAAAAAGCTTATAGATGAAAGGTTAACGTAGAAAGTGATGTAGGCGAATATGTTTTGAAGTTCAACCTGTTCATGTCGGAGTAAGGAGAAATGTGTGCATGTAATGTAACGTTTAATATCCACATGAAAATATTTTTGCAAAAATAATGAGCTTCGCATTTTCCAGCTTTCAATACAGCTGTTATTGCGCTCAGACGTGGCGCGTATTGACACCAGTTTTATTTCTAGAGAGTAAACAAAGTTCCGTTTTTGATTTTTTTAGCGCTTCTGTCAAAGCAGTTGATTATGAAACCAGTAAAAACGTGATGAATAGACTTTGCCTAGCTTTCCATATTTTACTACAAAAATAATATTCGAAACCTCGCCATTCAACTACATGATTGTTTTCTGTTTGGTCTTATGATATGTATAATAGAAAACAAAGCCATAAAGCTGCAAACATTGTAGCTTTGTATGCA
>QDEB01100360.1:0-14673 GCA_004193795.1 Asbolus verrucosus | reverse complement strand
TTATGATTTAATTACAGAATTAAAAAAGTCTTAATTCATTTATCAGTTTGGTCAAACTTTGTACAAGATGTATCTATAGATACATCAATTTAGTTTAGATACCGATTTGAATAAATTTTTAAAATGTTAGCTTGTGATCTGCAGCACAATATTTTAGTGAACTTGTTTTTGTCAAAGATTATTTAAATTTTACGTCTTAGCACAAGCACTTTACTCTATTGCTTCTTAATCAAAATTAATTTTTTTTAATATATACAAACAAATTCAAGTGTAATCAATCGGCTGGCAGATTCATTATTGTTATCGCATTTTCCAATTATTATTGTTCAATATACAATTTCTGTTTATTAATAGAAAAAAAAAAAACTTGATAACATTCGAAGACAAGTGAGTCTAATTCATTTTGTATAACATAGTTCCACAATTAATAATATTTGAAAGTGATGCATGCACTGAAACAATTTTTTTAAATTACGGTTTTAATTGCTATTTGAAGAGAATTATGACATTTCAGAATAATTTTGTAGTGATAAAACTCCAGGGAGAGGTTATCGCCACAAGCATTTCTGATCTAAACCTGAAAATTCCTGATAATTTTCACTCGTAACCATTATGTGTGTTCTGCTCGGCTGTGTCAGTAATTTCTCTCTTTCGTTAAATACCAGAATACCCGGTCTGTTAGCTTTAATTTTATTATTAATAAGCTCTGACTCATCATTTACCCGGTAGCTCAAGATAGATATATATGTACATACATACCATTATGAATATTGCCATTAGCTAATGACTGTGCGAACAAAAATGGAAACTAATGTAAGTGAGGAAGGATAAAAGAATTTTGGTTTCGATGAAAGCCGATAGGCAAAGTATGAAGATTTATTTAATTTACATGACGGTTGTGAAAGATTATGGTAGAATTATAGGTACGTAATTTAGGTTCATCAAGCATCACTGCAAGTGGAAATGTTGCAGATAAAGAGCAGCAGTTGTCACGTTCAAGTCCATAATAAATGAGATGTATTTATGCGACATAATTCTTTTCAATCCTATAAATATCCGCCACAAACCTAAACGATGCGCAATATTCTTCCTTTACTGACAAAATCTTGAGTTACGACCAATAACCTCTCAAGGGATCGTAATAAAAGATATCATTTCTCAAGGATCATTTAAATTTTTGTACCTAAATCGTACCGAAAGTTTCAATTTTCCAGGTCGATATTAAAATGTCTATTTACATAAATTTATTATCAAAGTTATTGTCGCATATCTGCGTATTCTGCATGGTGTCGACTGTGTATCTATGAGATTTGATGTATGTTTTGTTTGAATTTTGCTGTTGTGCCAATTCAGCCCTTCAAATAACTTATGGAAAGTAGACACAAACGGACGACTTAATTGTAAGATAAAACAAATCCTTTGTTGGAACCGATCCAAATTGAATCCATAAAACGTGAAAATTTATTTTATCATACAATAAGTAGACCGGGAAATGAAGCAGAATAAATTGCTACAAAATTCAAATTGCTTTTCAATCAACGATTCTGAACCCACCTTAGTATCAGTTGCCGTTTTCCATTTAATATTAATAGATAACAAATATTATACAACGCTAAATTGGGGCCAAATTTAATAATATTTCCATAATGCTAATATAACATCAGGCTGCTCCACAAATATTGAATATAGAATTTCTTTATTATGTAAAAGGCCTTCTGGTCTTAGTTAAATTAAATTATACTCATAATGTGTCAACGCAGAGGGAATATATGTGTCCTTCAATTAGGATACGTTTGTAAATTATGTATTCTGTAACATGATAGTTTATAGGTATAATAACCCATCGTAGTTGGTAAATGTAGATGTTTTATGTTCAAACTTTTTCACAATTTTAGCCTTAATATAAACAATTTCACGGAAACTTTTATATTAAGACTAATTAATTTACTGAAATATTAATAAGTTTATTACGTTAATGCGCCGTATACGGTCAACCAGTATCCTTCATTTGAGATGCAAAAATGAGTATTTCTACCTTCAACTAAAATTAAGGTAAGTTTCTTTTATTTGGAATAAGGTAGAGTGTAACTGGCACGAATTAATGATTTTTTTGTATTTTATATGACATTTGTTCCAAACTTTAACACGCTAAACGGTCGTAAGATTATTCTAACAAATATAAATATGTTTTTAGATGTAGAGGTTATGATGCAAAAATGAACAACTCCATTATATTTTTTCGTTTCTTTTGAAATTCAGTAAACTGGAACAGATATAAAAGAAGTTGGATTTTTGTTCTAATTTTTTTTATTTCATTTACTATAATGCAGCGTTCCCACAACTTTTTTCTTGGATATTAAAGAATGTGGTGGTTACCGTTTCTGATTTGAGCTGCTTATTCTGGCAGTTCAAATTAATTTTTATTTTTGTTGCCTACAAAATAAATTCTGCTTTATAAATAAATTCATACCAATGTGATATTTAAAATAGGGAAGACAATAAAAATGTTATGATCAATTGAACGCACGAATAAATTTAGTCACAAGAACATTTATTTTTTTTTTATATTAATTGTATGGAATGTTATTTATTTTCCGAATTCATAACGTTTCAATAAATACATGATGATTAAAAAAAATACGTTCGGATGTTTTATTTTTGTATTTTTTGTGGGTACTTGACCTGTAACCCTTTCTTGCAAACCTTTCAAATTGGAAGTATGGAAAAGATAGAACTGCATTTGGTTGCAAAGTCAAATAATCAGATTAGGAATGTGAAATGTATACTTAAACCCAACTATTCACTTGAACCAAACAGTTCACACATGGAAAGAAAAAGTGATAGATAAACAAAGTAAAATGGTTTATATTTTAACTTCATAAAAATTATATACCCGTCCTACCGGTAACTTTCCTTTAATTAATTAAGCGTATGAAATTTAGTTTATTTTTTGCAAGATAAACATTTTACATCGACAGCAACCAAAATTTTAACTTTCAAAAAATTTCAGAATATAAGCTTGATTAATACTAATTAGACATCACATTTTAACATTACTGGTATAAAGAATATGAATTAATTAAATTCATGACATATAAAACACTGAAGTTACGACATACTGTTTAATCTGGCTAATTACACAATAAATTTCTGCTTTGTAAGCATACATAATTAATTTCGAAAGTGTAATTTTATCTCACGTTTATGAATACAATTTTCCTCAATGTTTAAAATAAAGAACAAGAAATACTTATTAGTCGAGATGTACTATTTAATATTTTATTCACCCTACCACAGCTGAAACTGATTAATAATGATGATTAACTGTTTAATTACTTGTAGTTCAAGGAAGTTTCAGTTACCTATGATAAATTTTGTTAATTTCTAGATTTCTTGGATTTCTCATAAACTTTCCCAATTTAAAAAGTTACATTTTTTACCTGAACTGTTCAAATATTAGCCGAGTACTCTTCACATAAATCTGTTTCCAGTGTTCGGTTTTATCAACTTAAAAGGGTGCATACATAAATTCTTTTTTTAAACGTTTCTGACAGAATCACGTAAATGCCTTCACGATTATATGTAAAATTTAAAATCAAAACGTATACTTAAATCTACCAACTTTAGCAAAGATTATTAACGTTTCCGGGAGAAAAACCGGAAAAGTTTAAATTGTGTACCACTTTACGGGTTGCATCGTAACCAAATATGTAACCGCCGTAAACAGTTTTAGTAATTACATTAAAAACCGAATTTAATTAAGGCCTGTTATCAAATATTCCGCGGATACGACCACCAATAATCAATATTGTTGGTTAATTAACAATTCTCCCCCAATCTAAATTTAATTTCTACTTTGTTAAATGGTGAAGGATTACAACACGTAAATAACCACTCGCCGGATGAAATTGCTGTTAAACGAATTACTTCAATACGGATTGTATGTTGCGCGTATTAGACCAGTCATTTATGATGTATGAAATTATTTCGTTATCTTCTGATTTATGGTGGAGGCGCCGGGCGATAAATAATAGTATGCTTTGCTGGTAAATTATAAAGCTTTGAACATACCTACGAGAATGAAATTTTAACCAACTTGAAACTTGAGTGATATTTTCCACCTTTATATATGATATTGTGGATTGCTGACGAAACTACTAGTTGTTTATGGTGTCATTTCTTCGCCACTATTAAAGTGAAATCGGTACTAATTCTACATAATGAATTTTACAAAAATTCCTTATTTACATGATTCGGATACTTCCTCATTGATTCTAATGGATGAATGAGGTGCATTAAGTGACAAACATTATCAATATATTGCATTGATTAATATATACAATGAATTAATTATTGCGAAATTATAATGTTTAGGAAGGGGCATAACAATGAATATGTGGCGTCATTATATACACGTAGAACAATTGAATCTCCAACACCTCTATTAGTTCTATAAATTCTTCATGAAATTTACTGTGATGTGTGCTGTGACCATCAACCCATCGGTATTAATAGCATCAGTAATTGCTTATATCGATTTTGTGCCAACAAAGATGAAATTGATTTTCCGGCAATAAAAAAAGTTTAAACTGAACTTCGGAGAGTTTTAGGTTAATCGTTCTATACCTGACATGTTTTATAATATTCTCTGATAACAATTAATCTCATCGCTCCCTAATTAAAAAGCTTTCGCCGTACTTTATCGCAGACGTGTTAGGGCGTAGCACATTACAAATGGCAGCCGGTTGATTAATGCGATATAATGGAAGTAGCGGTGCACATGCATCGACGTCTAAGTAACCAAAGCCCTAGTCCTGATTTGGGGATGTCCCGAGTGGGGTTTGCTTTGCGGTTGCCCGCAATTATCCGCAAGAATTTAAGCAGACTTGATTACAACTGTTCGAAGCTCTAATAGATTATGCAACTAATACAGTTTACATTCTCGCTAGTTTAACTATCGACATGTCAATGCAATGGCAAATATTCAAATGACATCCTAATTGGCTCGCAGTTGTTGCACTCATGCACTGACAAAATGCATATGCATTAGTCACTGTTTCGTTGATCCGAAACTGGCCGAGTCGGCTGTTTTTATCGCAGAACTAAAACCTACAACAAATAAAAAGGATTTTAAGTCTGCAAGACAAGGAACTGTTCTGCTCGGATTTACTTGATGGATGATCATTACGGACAAAGTAGATTAATCACTTTCCTACAGAAAAATTTTCATTGATAAGTGCTTTTTCATTAAGTGGGCTTCAGAATATTTGATAATATTTACCCGCCAGGAGATCTATGAGCTTTTAACAACATAATAATTGAACAGAATACACTAAAACGACGATCATTAAACAATCAGATTTTTTCCCTTGAAAAGTGTTCTCTAATAGCTTTGTAACCGAGCATTTTCGCTTGCATTCAGAAATTTGATGGTTTTGAATTTTTTACAATGTCAAAACAAAATCTGTGAAAGTACAGACTTTAATTTGAATATTACAGTGTTAAGTCTAATTATCTTTCAGGACATCTAGATGTTTTTATTATTTTGCATGGCGTAGGCAAAAACTTGTTTTTCTCATTCATTTATGTCCATTTGAATAATGAGGCGAATTTAAAAGAAAAAAAATCTTAAATATAAAATAAACTCATGGCTTAATTTACCTGGAGAGTTTAATCAGTTTTTAAAAAGCAAATGGATGATACGAAGTGTGCAAAGCAAAACACAAAAATCGAAATTACTGAATGATAACATTTTAGTTTCTGCAGCGATAGCAGAAATGAACCCAACTGAAATTAATGTTAATAATTATAGCAGTCATTTTTTTACGTTACTCTGTTAAAAAAATTACTCTTGTGTCCTTGTATATGGCACAATATAAATAATAATTCTTGCTTACAGTTCTGTTCACAAATCAAACCGGAATTCCAGATAAAGACGCTTTGATAAATAATGTTGGAGGTTATTTATGGAATCGACCTTCTTACATGTGTGTTGCAAATAGGTTATTGTGAAAATAAAATATCTACATTTCTTCGGGCCCTTTATTCACAACTTCATGTGGTCAAAAGAAAGTCGTACCGGCACAAATAAAAGTGGTTTCCTATCTCAATAAAGTAGCTATATTGTTTATGATCGGTTGTTATCTATTTCTAAACTTTATAGCAATCCCGATAGTTGACGTGATCTTTTGATACAGGATTTTTTTTCTATTAATATTTTGCAAGTGACAACCAATCAGCTGTTATGTAAACATGCGAGGGTTGCTTACCCCTTTGACGCTCAAGATTTAATCGACGCCGAGCTCTACATCACAGACACATCGTTGCACTAATTTTCTGTTATTACAGTATTACACTGTCGACAATTAAGGAAAAAATGTTGAGATATTCCATCGCTGGAACCCAATAGTTTGGTAAGTTCTAATTGAGCTATTGAAATAAATATACCTTCATTTTATTAGTTTCAAACTTTAATTTATGAGGATTGAGGAAAGTACTAAACCCGGTCACAACAACTTTCCCTTGTGCTTAACAAAACCGGATGTTAAATGCACTTGTTATTTCATACCCACCGGATATTGGCCAAAAGAGTATGTATGCTCAGAAAATCTCACGAGAGCAGTAATTTTATTATCGCCGAGTTTCATTGATTTCGATTCGTAGAATGATGTCCAGTTGGCGTCAAATTATGAATGCTAATTTATCCCACTGTTTCAACGAGGGTAAAAAAACTTGCTTTCCATTGTATGAATCTGGAAATAACTGTGGCATTTTAATTCAAATAATTACGATGCGGACATGACGAATTGTCGAAAATGACACTGCGGAACTTATTTCCTTAGAAAGTGGGTGACAGACCTGTTGGACAGACTTTCAATAAGTAATCGCTACGAATTTACTTTCGTGTTCGCAATCCACATTATTCACACTAGTTAACAATTATTTTATAAAAGTATGATTTGACAAATTATGTGTCAAAATGTGTTTATTTAATAAACATAAATTTAAAAAAGTTATTTTAGGTATGAGTTTGAATTATTTCATTTCTATAAAACAAATATAATATTTAAATACGAATGCGTATAATTTTTATTTCTTTTGATCTCGGTTTTGTTTTGATGTTTGAATAAATTGAAGCACGGCCGTATTAAGGCTGTATTAATATGTTTTTAAAATAAGTAATTTAACAAGGATTTTCAGATTTAGTGTTGCGTTAATGAATTAATTAAAGCGTTTTCGACTAAATTTACACTAAATATGTTCGCATTGTAAAATAATTACAAATCATCACATTTTCAATGTAGGACAAAAGTTTCTTGAACAGCGTCATACATGAAAATAGAGACTTATAAATTCTAGATAACTCCTCCGTTACCAAGATCTGCCAATTGCAGCGACAATTAGAACAATTACTTTGGGTTTTACGCTAACTAATACATCAATCGCACGATTTTGGAATAATGTAACAATTTTTTCTTGCGGCCCAGAAGGGAGGGTTTTAACCGTAAGCGTAGTCAAGTGTGAAACAAGGGCTGACTGATCCCACCTGAGCATAAAATTGATTAAAATCAAGCCCATTTGTTATTTTACGGGGAGTCTATAAATTCGGTATAATCTCTGAAGCACCCATTAAATCTTATTTTATGCTGAAGTACTGTTTTATTCGCGATTTATTCTACATTAGCAGGGATTAATAATTTTGCTCCGCCGAGATACAGCATGTTAAGATTTTAAACTGTTAAACTGCGAAACTGGTGCTGCGAAATTACATTGAAAACTGGATGCATCCTGTGACAAAAATTAATCAATTTAAGTCATTAAAATGTCGTCCAGAATGAAAATTTGTGATAATGCGGTCATCTAGTGCTGTTTTTTGATCCGTGCTGAAATACGACGAGGGTTGTATATTTCAATTTGTTGTCAGAAACGTCAGGGCAATCCCACATCTATTGCATGTTCTACGTGTTCATCGTGTTAGGGTTAATTAGGCTCGCAACCCGAATTTAGAGGTGGTTGCTTCATGCATAATTTCGCATCCTGTATGATTCACCACGGCGATATATTAAAAGTTAAAATTAAGATTTTTCACGTTTTTTATTCGACGAGAATGAAACGAACAATTTGTCATTCTCTCTGTTCCTCGCCACTCTATTTCCTTTACAACCCTCCTTCATGTATTAATGACCCTGAGCATGCAATAATCCATATAGAAAATGCTTCGGCCACAACTGCTGCAATAAATTTTAAGCAATATTTTGCTTGCAGAACGGATAACTCTGCAACTTGTCTGATTTCCTGAAATTTATTCGACTTATGTTGGCTACGGTGGCTATTCTCGTAAGTGTATTTTGTCGTAATTCCTACAGAACGTATTTTGCTTGTTGGCGGGTCGTGTTACGGCCTTTCAAAACCTTTGGTGCCTTACTTTGACCTCTCGCCCATGTCGTCCTTACTGTCGTTACGGTCACTTTGGCACGCGCTGAGGCTTACCTGAAATAGAAATGTCCTGAAATTTGCGGCCACAAACGTATTTATTCAGCGCGTTTCATAATGGCTTTTTCGTGAAGAATGAGGGTTTAAAATTAAACAGGCTGAAAGTAATATACTGTTTTCTTCCGACAAATCCATGATGGAAATACAAATTCTTTCATTATGCAGATAACACTATGATCGTTGCTAGGGGCAACCCGTTAATGATTAATTAATGAACTATTCTTTCCTTTATTAAAAATTCCAGAGGAAAATAATTGAAATTTTCTGAAAAGTCACGCCTCAATTCGCCCTCTTTCATCCAATTCACCGTTTTTTCGTAAAAGAAATCTGATACACAGACTGAATCTTTTTAATGGCTCATTAATTTTTCATTTAACAGCCACGGCACATAAAAACTATCGTTTCTTCAATATTTGTTGATTTTATTTGATAATTTCGTGCCCAGCAGCCAATCAAATCTCGCCATTTCGTTAAATGCTCTCTTCCTCAGAATAAATGCTCGCTTCCTGCTGATATATGCACACTAGCTTTTTCCTTACTCCGGAAACTGCTTCCTCTAGAAGACGATACATTTCAAAATGAACAAAATTCCTCAAACTTGGAAACTGCTTATATAAAGCCGTTTTCCACCATCAGTTCAAAAAGTGATCTTCCCAAATATTGCGCGACCTCAGTTTCAAATCTACAATTTTGATATTTTTGTGGAAATACGAATATTCCCAAATAATTAAATTCCTTCGATTTGGACATTTACAATTATACGCATATATGTCACAATTAATGATTTGTTCCCATTTCATAAAATAATGTGGTGTTGGATCCGACATTCCGCCTCGAAATTATTTAAATGTTTTTTTGTTGTTGTTATAGCGTAAGGTATAATTTAATGGGACGATTTATTCAAAATCATTTTTTGAGTGAAAGGGGGTGTTGTCATGGTACGTCCTTTATTGGGTCGTTGGCATTCGCTATACAAGATTTGGCCTTGACCGAGTCAACTGACAGCTTCCGAAACCCCAAATTCCCATAACATAATCACATTTAAGCTTTACTATCTATGCGTAATAACACTGAAATTATGTAGAAGTGAAAACTGGAATAATGGTGACTTCTCAAAAATCGTCTCTTGGGACATCTGGCATAGGGATCATGTGATGGGTGCATTCTTTATAAGAAAACTATTGAACTACCATCTTCACCATCAGTAATTCTCAGGAAACTCATTCACCTTTTGGATTAATTTGAAAATAACAATTGGACAGTTTTTGCAATGATATTGACAGATATGCAAAAATAAATTTTGTTTATAAAAGCATAATTGTAACAAATTATTTTTCTTATTCTGTTAATGCTCATACTTGAAAGAAGGATGTAAAGAACTGCATTTGTGGTTTTTGTCGATTAAACTTTAATAATTCAAATGGGTCAATATAACATATTAGTTTTGAAAATAATGATACGCATATATACGCCCCTGTTTAATATTAATTAGTAAAGTGGCAAAAGGTAATAAATGCGTCAAAAAAGTATGTGGTATTTCGATCGCACTGTATTTAACTGAGATTTAAAATGTTGATGCAAAATTGAGAGGGAAAACTGAATTTTCATTAAAAAAGGCGAGTGTGTCACAAAATAACGACACTTGTGTTTGGGTAAAATTTCTCCAATAACTTTTAATTAACTTATAATTTAAAGTTTTCAATTCAATGTCGATCATAATTTCAAAGACCAAAGATTATCTCACTTTTGATTTAAAGGAGAAAGTGCTGACAGATTGTTAACTTTGTTTATTTGTTCAATAAAGAACCCGGGGAGGACGTGTCAAATCCCGGTTAATTTGTTTTCGAAGTAGGAATTATAAAAACTATCAAAGCAAAGCTCAATCAAAAGTAAAATAATATATTAGCACTTAATGGAAAAGTGTTTACACCCAGATCACTGTCAAGAAAGTTGCGTGCTTACGTGTTTATTTACCCATTTCAAATAGTTTGGATCGTTTGATGTATCAAACTTCAGAACAAGATGAAATTTTCTGAACACATGGTTAATGATAGCAACTATAAGTGATTTTGCCATTATGTTATTAATATTCGAAAATAAATTATAATTTTTTATAATGAAAGCAATAACGTTGTAATTTATAATTATAAACGTAATTTAGTAATGCACTAAGCTAAACTTATTGTGCTAAAAGCATTTATTTTTAATAACCTCGATTTGTAACTTACTTATCTTTAGACAAGTTGGTGTGACAGACCTTTCTTATCAATGATTTGTTTATTTTCATTGATTACTACATGCAAGTGTAATTTATTTAGATTTTTTGTCTATAGAACTTAACTTTATTAAAAAATATATATATAATTAACTGTGTTCAGAAGATGCACTTTTGTTCTTTATTTGTGGTGTTCCTTTTTTTCCTATTTACAAAATTTAATGAATCTTTTTCGAGGAATATTCTGCAGTAGCACTAATTCCATCATTAGGAAACATTATAATTAAACAAATAGTTCCCAACATCGTAACGTTGAATGCAACTATGTTAATGGTTGGTTTGTGTTCATTGTGGGAAATATTCTTTAGTGGGCGATCAATAAATGTCGTGTTTTTAAAAGCCGTTTTTCAAAGCTCGCCACACACACGCAAGCTCAGAATTTATATAGAAATCGGTATAAACATGTATATTGATGCGGTGGCGGAAAGTGTCCATCAAATTGTCTTGTATTTCGAAGAGAAATGATTTCATCGTGAGATGTCCCGTACGGTTGTTGCAGTTGTCAGCAATCATTGAGTTATATTTGACAGGTTGATTAGCTGATAACAGAATTTTTTAACAGGGTCTGCAAAAATGACACGTTCCGAAGAGACGGCATGTGTGATAGGCCGTGACGAAATAGCCACTGCAGCGGCCTAGAAATAAAACAAAAATTTTGCAGTTCAACTGCAAAATCGAATCTAAACCGCCATATTACAAACCTAATATTCACCGCGTGATCAACAATTTATTTGTTTATTGCGAATCTAAGTTTTCAGTTTATAGTTTACTCATAAATGTTGGAATAATTATTATGCCACCGCGGTTACGAAAGCTTAATTACTCCGTTTTAAGTTTGTGATGAAATTTGTTCCAAAACCAGAGAATACTCACTCCTTGGCGAATATACTTATTTTCCGTTACGCCCCCACATACAGATTATTATTAAAAATATTAATATAATAGTCGATCTATAAATGTCAATGCCTCATTATTCCAACCACCATATGGTAAATGAAAACTTATTTAAAATGCTTCTTTTAACTGAGAACGATTATTTACTGGCACAAAAATATAAAATTAGGGTTTTTATTGCATGTCAGTGGTGTCATTTAGAAAAAGCCAAGAAGTTCGCTCCTAATTGAGTGCGACACGTGTTTTGCCAGTAATGTCGGTGTCATTAGTTACCAGGGAGGGATGATGTCAACCATTTGTGTGGTGGGTTAGTAGATTAACTATCCCATCCGTTTCGTTCTAATAAAATCTAGTTTTCAGCAGCTATTCACGTAGCTGCCTCGAACGATAAAATTAGCGTAATATCCTCTTTGCGGCTTCTAAAATTAAGGGATCATTAAAGATGTTTTTTGTTTTGGAGCAATTAAAAAGTCGTGTAAATAATAATTTGCGAAAATTGAAACGGGCGATGGTCTTTGAAAATTTATAATCAACAACAGCTTTAAAAAATAAATTTTATTTTGGTTTGTCTTTCGCAAATGAAAGCCGGCGGCGTTTGATCAGTCTCATTATGAACTAATAAGTCGCCAAATTTTTAAGCTGACGTTTAGGAAATCACATTGTTGGGGTGTAAAAAATCTTCTTCAATAGGAAAGCAGATTAGGTGCTGACTTTTTGAATGCAGCCGCCGACAAATGGAGCATATGTAATGTAAACAGAATGTTTGAAACACAATAGGGTGTAGCATAGATAGAATTCTGTATTACTCTGTTAGTGGTGTTGCTACTACTGTAATGACTTGGATATTACCTGGTCTTCGCTGTGGTGATGATCTTTTGTATTATGACAGATTTTCCTTAATGAATTTGGAACTTCCCCAACGGCAGTCTATTTACTTAATTTATTAATTCCCTTAAAGGTGGAGAAACGGTTTCACCTCACTTATAATCGGTTTTAAAAAAGAGAATTTACTCGTATTTATCTACTTTTATTACATGGATATGGAAATATGGAAACGTGAGATAATTTAGATACAAAACTTTTAATGCTTTTCGCAAACCCTTTTCTGCTGCTATTAAAATTCTGCGGTTACGCTAATCTCTTACTACCACCTGGAGTTCTCACTAATTTATTGATAGAGTAATTATGAGTATACTTCGCAAATTTCGTTTATGTCTTGATCAGAAATAATTACTGAGAGTTATCACAAAATCTTTAAGTAGTCTCTATCAGTTTGAATACAATTTTTACTAAATAAACAACATTAATGTAATTTTCTATATTTAGAACGTCTGTTTATTTCCAACGTTTTAACTGTTTAATAATAATGTTTGATTAATTTTCTCGTCAGATGGATTCTCCGGAAGCTTTGTCAAAGAAAATGGTAATAAACCGCTCCATCAAATGACGAAAAGAAGAATACACAACATTTATAACATTAAATATGTCAAAGAAAAATGTCAATTTTACGACGAAACGACGAAATTATTACAACTGTATGTACTTCTCATAAATTAAAATTGTCGACAAAAGAAACATCATTCCCTTCTTTATTTCAATGTCTAAAAAATAGTTCTTTCATGAAACAATTTCTCTTTTTCCTAATTTTTTCTTTTCTTGATATGCATAACTTGAAACGTCTTCTAACTCTTCCAAAATGAGAATTTTTGAGTTTCGAATCTCAGAAATACAATAAACAGTATAATGTCGCTCTGACTGTTTATAATTAAATTTTTTACAAAATCTGATAAACTAAGATTACGCTAATTGCAAACAGTCAGAGCGACATTATTTTATTTCATATTTTACCGCAAATATTTTTTGTTAACAGATAATAAACTGAAACTGTGTTGTCAAACTTACGCTGTAAAAAACAAATTTTAAATCTGTTTTTTCATCCATAGAAGTACCCACCTAAAGTGTAAATTTTTTATTTAATGCAGGTTCAGACAAGCTTTTAGTGTTTTGTGTAAAAAGTGTCGTTGACGTAACGTTATCGTATATTTGCACTTATTTGGACTAAATCCAGTCTCGTTTTTTATGATGCGAATTTTATGTTTTGCAAATAACGTTATAGCATCTTACTCGGATACTCTCTTCTAAGCTTGAATAAACACTATCCAAAACAGCCTATCACGTTTTGATTTTGCTTTTTATTTGTTTATTTTGCTGTTATTGAATTTCAAGCTACCTTGTAGCGATGGGAAACAAAAATATGTTCATTTTGTTGCATTGAACCAGTGGTTTATTTGAGAAAACTTACAGGGATCTTAAAACTTTAGCAGTTTGTGCCTCACTTAAAATGTCCACAACTAAAAATAAGCCATTAACTTTTTCAAATAAATGATCCAGAACTTGAGAGGCAATTATATTTGTTGAACTGCTGCAATTAAAACTTTTAATTGTGAAAGTTTTTTGTATAAACATTTAAGAACACAAATTGCATTTTGATAAGCTACTGTTGATAACTTTTTTACATTTTCATTGCGCCCGATGGAAATATTCAATTATTAATTAAGACAAAGGTAAAAAACAGGAGTTTTTAGAGTGATGCTCCTATTTTGCTTTATTTCTTGTGTAACCAATATACTACAAATGATTCTTCTGCAATTAATTTTTTAGAGCTAAAAGATAGTGAGCATGATCAATAATACCAATGCCGTCGAAAGATAACTGAAAAAACATCCCTCAATAATCCTAAATACAAGTATAAAAAATATAACCAATAAATTTATAACAGAGAAGTTGATGAAATATTCTCACGTCAATTGATTTCTGTCTTAACAAAACCGGCTTCGGTTTTGGCAGCTAGGGAAGTAAATTTATTAATGGAGGGCTCCTAAAAACCCCGACAACTTTCCTTGGAAAACTGTTGAAGGTTGGGATCCAGTTTAATCAGGACTCGCCATTTGTTATAGAAAAGGTCTAAAAGCTTACACCTACATTTATGGGATCATCAAATTCCATTGTAA
>QDEB01100346.1:0-12441 GCA_004193795.1 Asbolus verrucosus | reverse complement strand
TGTCATTTTTTGGCTTCTGGTAATTTATTTTTCAATCCTTGAAAATCACCAATCAATTGATTAGCCAAAATACTTCGAAATTATATTTGTGGTACAATCTTCTGACCATATTTTTTTCTTTCGTAGCAATGTACTACTATAAATGAGTTTACTATGGCTATGAAGTAGTGTGGTAATTTTACCCACCATTGTCTGGACTTTCTGGAAATACTGTAACATTATACTAATTGATCGAAGTAGTCTACTCCTCCTGAGTTGTAATCTTTTATGACTTTGGGACATTTAATTATTTCTTTTTCTCCGGTTTTATTGGTCCTTTTTACTTCCTCAGACACGGTGGGATTTTGACCGTCTATCTTTCCACTTTCTTATAGATATTTCATTACTCTGGGCAAAATCTGAATCACTCATTTTGAGACTCTTATCAACAGCTAATTTTTCCTTAGGATAAAATTTTCTGTTGATACGAAAAGTACCACATGAAAAAAGTTCATGGTCAAGAGTTTTGTCAGCGAAGGTATAGTTGAAAAGAAATTATCAAAATACAAGCAACGACCTGTATTCTTTAGATGTTGGGATAAGTCAAGCACTCTTCCTCCTCCCAAAGAACCTTCCTCCTTAGAATCAGATTTGCCCTCGTAGATAATGAAATTATGAAAGTAGGTTGTTTCAGAATTATTTAGAGCCCAGACTTTAAAACTTCTTTTGGTAGTAGCGTCAAGATCTCCTTCTGCATCAGAGTTTTCGGCTTGTTCTTTAGATACACCAACGTCGTCCAAAAGCTCATCACTTTCCATAGCTTCGAAATCTGATAAATATAGATTTCTTTTGGCATGTTCTGCTTTATTCCTAAGCTAACCAAAAATATAATAATAAAAATTTTCTAAAAATTCTATTATGTTGAGATTAGAAGTAAGCAATAAATAATGAAGTGAAATGAATAACACACATGGTAAAAAGTGAAATAATCAAAAACTTTTCTGAAATTAAAAACGAATGACATCATAGCCGAGAGACAAAAACAAATAATTTGACTCTTGGCGAAAAATTAGGAATGTATAAAACAGATACGTGTTATCACCTACCCATTAACTGGTGCAATATAGCAACAAACAAAACATGGAACAAAAATAGTACTTTATTTTAAGGCACAGTGGCTAGAATAGAGACCACTTTTCAAACTAACCAACACCCTTTGAAGAAATAGGATGCGAGATACAATTTGAACTACGCAGAGGCTTAGCCAAGCCTACTGAGCACATTTACCTACCAAAAGTCTAATATAGGCAACCAAAAATTAGAGAACAAAAAGTGGCAAATATAGAGACCACTATCTTATAAAGGGTTAAATTGGAAATTATCAATAACGCAGCAAAATCAGTTTCTCTCTACAAAATTGTATTATTCGTTTTAGAAACTGACTTTTGTCACGACTACTATTTGTAACCACATTAAAAATAAACAAAATATAAGATAAATCCTCACTGTCTCTGACCTGAATTTCAGCTTTGATCATGATGATATTAACGTCTATTTTGCGTATAAATAAAACGTATATTTTAGTTATAGCTTGCAACGTTAATATAACGTTAGAATGAGTACAGTGGCACATGTTCACTACATTTAATAACGCAGTAAACTTTCGTTTTAAATTTCTTTTATACTTCGTAGATGTTCAACGTAATATCAACATTATGTAAAAACGTCGGTTCAAAATAAATACAAAGAAATATTGCTGTAAGAAATTGATTTTTCTTATAAAATAAGAGACATAATGAGTTAGCGATTTTAAACGTTAATTCAACGTAAAATCGTAACGTTGTCCCAACTGCCAAAACTGGATATTGAACGAATTGTCTTTTAATTTCCAAGCTGAAATGGCGCTTTGTGTGTAGTTAAAGATCTCGAGGCCTCTGTTTACAAACGACTGCTTTTAATGCAACAACAAACTTCTGTCGACAACTTAATTGCACGTACCATTGTGGCTCAATTGTGGGTTGAAGATCATCGAACAAGGAACAATCAATAACAACGGTCTTCTGCAGTCGTGTTGACAGAACAATTCGGCGTACCTACTTAAAATTCGCAGTAGAGTGAGTTAAATTGCGAAACGGATCGTGTATACCTCCGCCGCGAACATAACAATGGTTATTTGGCCTGCTCAATCGTCCGTTTTAAAACGGCATTTCCTTCTTAAATCTCGTCTTGATAGACGATGGGCGCATTGTTATGTCGACAGTAAATAAAGACCATGGGCCCGTTGTCACGACAACTGGGAAAATGGACCGTGCCGGAAGAAAATGGTCGCAGCCGCAAATTCTACGAGCTACATTTGCGGTGCAGTTCCAAGTTGAAACTGATTGTGTTATAAACCGCAAACAAACAGCGTTCAGGTGTCCGATTCAGCACCAATTAAGCTTGTCACTTAGCGGCTGAAACGAGCTCCAAACAGTCATTTCGCCAATCGTAGAAATACAGATTTAATTATGAAACCGTTAGTGGATAATCACGCGATTTTCAGATCATTTGGGTGAAAAATATTGGCTTAAAGACGTGATTACTTGGCAATGTGCAGAAGTGGGGCAGCAAATTCACACACACAGGTGTGCCAGTACTAACGCCATTATCAGCAATGGCAATCTGAAAAATACCGGAGCTTCCATCAATAAGTTGAAGCTAATCATTCGAGTCAATTAGGTGTCACAATTTGATTGATTTCCTCACTTATGCACCATTATGTACTTTTTTACTTATGTACCTTTCGTCCGAAAGAGTTTGTGCTAATATTACGGTAAATTCTATTTGTATTTCGCAATAGGAAGTCGGATATTGTTTACAAAAAATAAATAAATTGTGGTCAGTAGTTATGATGGGACTAAGCCCCCACTCCTTCAACTTTCAAATAACCTTGNNATCATAACTACTGTGGTCGACATTTTAACTGTTTTTACTTCCCAAAGCTGCCGTAGATGGGGTCGTTGTCCATCATTTTTTAGAACACCTGAGACGAGTGTCGTGTCACAAATTGTGTCTGGTAAAGAAACGAAAGAGTGGAGAGATTTTCTATATGTTTCTATAATGAAACGCCTGGTTTACGTCGCTGTAGTGGAGCTTATAGAAGCAGATAGATTTTTTTGCATGATCCTATCAGGCATTTTCAGCAGGGACAGGAGATCCATCAAGACGTCCCCTGCGGTTAGAGACGCCGGAATCTCTGCTAAACATACACCATATAAACAAAGCGACTCGCAATATTTTTCGGAATAAGCGTTTCCACTTCCGAATCGATATTCCAAATTGTGTTCCGTTCGCATATACGTCTTATCTCGTCCCCCAGACCACTTTCGCCACTTTCTGTCTTCCTCCCTGATTATATGTCTCCGTACTTGGATTTCGTTCAATCTAATTCCGTATAAAGCTGCTTCGGCTTCGCATTCTTTATCGTACAAGCGTTACCATCAAAACGTCATCCCCGTGTATTTATTCGCGAAATTTTATTATTCGTATGCCTCAGTTCAAGCCGCAAAAGGCAAATAGGATTTCGGTGGTGCTTTTTATGTAAGGATAACAAGGCATAAACATAAGGCGCAACGAATAGAAATTCGGATACGGTGACGGATCAAAGTGCAAGATTTACAACGGCAAGTTTGCCATCACTTAAATTACTACATAGATCAGAGTCCTTAAAGTGTCCATACGCTGCAGAAGCCATCTCCGACCACCAAGTCAAAAAGTACATAAACACTGATTAATAAAGCATGGCTTTTAAATTCCTCTGTAATAAAGCACATTGCGAATGTGTACACATGCCAAAAGTAAATACACATTTGACGAAAAAGGGATTATTAAAAACTGAGTTTTGCACCAAGCCGCCGAATATTGCTGTTTTTTAGGTATGAAATATTACCAAATGTCAATTTCGCTGATTTAACCAGTCAAAGTGGAAATTATAGCTTTAAAAGAAGCAAAAACGCCGCAAATGAATGGATACTTCAATAACACACAAACATGGCGGTGGCCATTAAAAAATTGACATTTTTATATCAGAAATAGTTATCTGTTACAGTTTCACACAGAGAATCCAGACAGGAGAAAAATGTTGCAATTACCTAAAAAAGGATACCATAAATCAACTAGAATTATGGTTGTTCGAATTGTTTTTTTACCATTCTTGACGTGTTCCATTCCTCAAAAATACACTTAAAACTTTTCAAAATACACACGCCAGGAAAACATTACCAAACTTAAATTTAATACGTCTAATAAACGTATTTGCAACGAAATTACGTAGCGAAGGCGGTTTTTCGGGAACATCCGAGCGGGGTTTATCCCAATTCCGGTAGTTTGTAAAGTTATTATTACGACTGTCGTATAAATAATTAAACGCAGGATTTGAAATCCTTTAATCCTTTGAGTTAGTGGTGACGCAGGTGACTTTAACGGCGTCCTTGGGCCGCGTTAGATCGTGTTTTTTATAATCTGATGCCCCCATATCTACAAGTCTATCTTTTTCCCGCGCGGATATCTAAAGGCCCGGCTAGACGACATTCGTACAGCAATACTTTCATGAACATTAAACCGAGATCAGCAGCTCGTCTCCCTCGCTCTCGCTGGCGGCGACGTGGAAAAAGAGAGGCAGACTGCCTTCGGCGAGACCGTCAGTAATGTCGATCTGAAAGGCATAATCCCTAGCAGCTGCTTGCGCTAAGCCATTTCTCAATATAATAACATTTTATTTGGGACCCGGTGGGGGGCTTCCTTTGACAGACTTGTTATAAGTGGAGTTAAAAAACACACGCTTCACGCACCAGCACCTCCTTTAAACAGCTAAAAAGATCGGGAACTGAACAGGTTTCATAAATATCGAATATCGTGGGGAAACATTATTTAACGTCGAGATGACGGTCCTGAGATAATGTCTTCGGTGTGAAATGTCGCGGCGAACAACGTGCTGATTTTTTTCCACTTACCCGCTAAATTAAAACAGCGAATTTTATACATCGCTGCTCCCCTCGGGGCGGAGCGGAGCAAATCCGCGAAGAGTACAAGTCGGTTCGAATTACTTCTGAAACTGCATGGCAGTGTGATGATTAATTAAACATCCGCTCGGTGCAAGTTGCAGTAGTCGTAGATAATAACTATTTTAGTTAGGGTTAGACGTCCTCTTTTAGCAGAACTCCAGCAGTCGGCTTAACTTTGTCTTGTTTCTTCTTATGTTTTTACTTTATGTCTTCTTTGCGTTCAAGGGGTCTAGAATACGAGTGGGTTTTCGAATTATTTGAGAGATGGGATATTTTCTCGTTTTTCTACCACTATTTGATAGAATGTCTGTCTCTTGTGAGATTTCGGAAGACGCTTAAATGGACGAGGCGAACTGCTAAGTAGTAAGAACTGGACGTAGAAGCTGCGTGTAAATACACTTTTCCAGCATTGCTTTAGTTCTTTTTTTTTTAAATAGGGCAGAAAAAATGTGCGAAATTTACGGCTTTTCCAGGATTAGAGGCGAGGTAACCTGCATCGCCAGATGCATAAATTTCGTCGGTATTGTGAGCAGGAGAGCGGCACCGTGGGACCGCGGCAAAAATTAATAAATAGGAGCCGTCCGTAATAAAGGAAGAAATTCCCGTCAACGTGGAATAATTTTTCATAAAGGACCGAGCGCGTCCAACAAAGAAAAGCCTTTTAGGACGCAACATCTTCCCTTTTGAGCTTTCGCAGAGACACTCGAATTAGTGTCAGGAAGGCGGTCGTATGAAAGGTGGCGCTGCCACAAGCCAATTTTACATTTCGCAAGAGCCCGTCATTTTTGGCCGAATTCGCCGCTCCCGAGGTGACGGCCCGAAGACAGACTCGGCTTATTAGATTCCGCCTCTGGTGACGCCATCATTCAATTAGCCCCGGGTGCTGTCGCGGAATAACGAGATGCAACGTGATGCTCTTACAATGGAAGAGTTTAATTCGATTTCTTCCGGGCCGGAGACCGGATTGATACAGACGGGGAATCGATTCCGGTCGCCAATTTCTTCTTAATAAAATCAAATTGTTAGGGACGAGACGCTCCTGGATCGGGCCCTCGGTGTGCTATTTGGTCACCAGCCTGAATTATTGATGCGCAGGTTTGCATGCCACAGAGTGCATCCACTAATGGATAAGATGATGAGATGTGTTCGCAAACTATGTTCGTGTTTATTCCATTTGCATACATTACACTATTCACATTAAATCTATATCTCAAGAGACCTAATTCGAATACCAAATGCTTCTTTAAAACTTCCGACCGGTTGCAATACAAGAAATTTACAACATACATATTTATAAGCCGTATATTATGTGAAAACTGTACGTCACACCACACTTGTCTCATTTTTACATATCTACCACTTCAGACACTTCGGTCTGTTAGCGATTCCGTTGATGCTCATTCGACATATGTCTTATTTGATCATAAATTTGAAATTAGAAATATGTTTCTTAATAAAATAAGGGCCGAAAATATATACAGATACGTAATAAAATTGTTTAAATATTCAATTAAAGTCACTTTGAATGTTAGTGCGATAAAACGTTTAAAATTGGCTCGCTGTTTCCCATTTTTTTCTTTTTTACAGACCCATTTATTTTCGTTTATTAAACTGTAAATTGAAATTTTACAATTCATGCATAATGTGCTGCTTTTCCATTAATATCGTTTCAGTTTAATTTAAAATTTATCATAAAAAGTTTCATCATCATAAAATAATAAATTGCAATCAGCTTACTAAATTCTGTTATGTTTATTGTTTGCAGTATTTAATTTTGTCATGTTTTCATTTACGAACATTTTGTATAGAATTAATTTTGTTATTATATAAACCATATAACATGGCTAAAAAATATAAAAATTATAAAACAATATGGAAAACACACCGTGTGAGTAAGAAAGAAATAACCTTACGAACGGAAAAATATAATTAATTTTCTTCGTCTTCTCTTGTAGACAATATTGTCTCACCACCGTCGACCATCCTTCCATCACACGATTTGCCTGCTGGTAATTTGTCTCTTTTGTATTTTGTGATATTTCCATTTTCTTTTGTGCACTTGTCCTATCACATTTACTTTACGTTTTCATTTTATAACTTTCTTTCCAGTTCTTTTATTTCAATATTTCCATTTTTCAAAAATGTACCTTAGATAATTGGTGGTCAAGAGATAAAGAAAGTAGTAATTCTAGTAAGCAAAATAGAAGAAATAACAGAACTGTAAGAGTGAAATGTCCGTTAGCAGAAAGTTTCTGGACAGAAAGATATTATTTCCGGCTATGATATGTGATTCAGTAGACGTCATTAGAAGTGTTGATAAGAAGTGAATTTATACAACAGAATGAAAGAACAAGATTACAAATAAAATACACCAATGGCTTTTGAGCTCGGAAAGATCAACTCATGGATTAAGAAAAATTGAAACAGATGAGATGATTTTGAGAATCAAGAGCTGAAATGGAAAACAGTAGATTAAAAACTTCCTGAAGAAGTAAATAAAAAAGACGAATTAGCGGAACAGAAAGAAATGAAAAATTGCTATCGAAGAAACAGATTCGTAGCAAAATTATTAGAAGAAGAACGGACGTGTTGACTGAAGTTAAGCAAGAAGAGCAAACTAGAAAATAAAAGCCTCAAAATGCAACAAATAAACAAAATCTAGGCATCTTTCACCTTTAGTAAACACTAATTTTAGTTTGGTTTCATCACTATTGTAACATTTCACCACGGGGTTTTCTGCATTACAAGATCCAAGTTTGCGTAAAATTAGAATTTCTTCAAAAGAAGTATTCTACCGTATGAATACTAACTCGTTTCACTCCTGGGTATACCGTTTGATCTAAAGACGGAAAACTAATCAAACTAGTTTGCATGTTGATCCGACTAGAGACGAGGTTAGAAAAATTGTGCCAAACAAACTTTTCTGTGCGAGCTTGTTTCGACACAACTTTTAATAAACTTTCAGAAGCGGGGAGATTAATAAAGGACCGCTGCATCATCCGCATTCTTTGCGGACGGAAATCACATGCTCAAGTCGCCGAAGGAGGAGACGCGCCCCCATTGTGGGGACCACGCTCCCCACACAGACTTATTGCAAGCTGGGACATTCGAACAACTAGAATATGCCCGGAACGAGGCCAAATAATGTACATGCGTAGGAAGTGGCCTTTTTTTTATTGCCATCCCGAAAAGGGCGCCTCAATGCTTCACGTGTGCCTAATGCTGTGGTCACGTGGCTTCGCATTGTTCAAACGGGGGAGCATGCAGACGCCTCAGCGACTGAAATTTATTAAAAAACTTGCTTGCGATTATAAATTATCGCGGAAGTAAGGAAGGCGATGCAAATTGATAGGCAGGGGACGAGAGCAGAAGTATTTCATATATGGAGGTTCCCCTTCTGTTAACTTAAACACTTATAATATATTTAAGCCTTTGTGTAAAAAGGGGGCGCGACCCTAACCATTATTGGATTCTTGTAATATGTAATGGGATTACACCTAAAAGGATGTCAATCATTGCGCAATGTTTGCAATTTTAAAACTCCATTTCAGTGATGACTTAAAAAGAATACAAAATCGTCCCCCCGGATGCGCGTTTTCGAATTTGGATAATCGAATTACTCGCGTTTGGTATTCGCTTTGATGTCGCTGTAATTACTTTATGTTAAATATTCTAATAACCGGGACATAAATAGATCAAAACACTCTCGCGATAGTGGGGTGACCCCGACCGTATGATCAAAAACGGTGAAAAATTTACGGACATGTGCGGACATCTCGAAACGGAGCCCAAGACCAAGCCCAAAAAAGAGTTTTACACCGAAAGTAACTTTAAATTTAACGTAATAAATGTAATTTTGGAAGATTGATGGTCTTCGTGTAAAATTTCCGTTTAATGGTATACTATTCTGCGCAGCTCGTGAATAATACAAATCGGTTTTGGCTTTCCATCAGCGTTAACGAGAGCGGGACCTAAAATATGGAGACCATTTTTTAACAATAATAGTTATTCTTTTCGTTTTATTGATCAAGAAATGGATCAGGACCTAAATGACTATCATAAACCCACATTCCGCAGTGATTCATATGTTACAAGTCGTTGGATCCCGTCACGCCAGTCCCATCGATTACGAATTTATCATGTTTTATGGAGTCATTTCGTTGAAAAATGAATATTGACAACTGCGATGGGTCGCATAGGTTTCCTTTTAAAATCGCCCGCTTCAAATCGACATTTCCTACGGAATACAAATGTTTGACGCCTTCTTACCTTTAAGGGTTTCGTTCGAGACATCATATTTCTAAAGCTTGATATTCCTGCAGGATTGCCTTTCCTCGAAGGCCGACGAGGAGGCGGCACCTGTCCTAGGTGAAATGTGATTCGCGCGGAAATTGCCTTTTCATAGTATCCACGCCCACAAAAAAAGCGCCAAAAAAGGATTTAGTTTTTATTCATACGCATATTTCACGGGTGAGCCAAGTCGCAGTTAACAGAATAATCGAAGGAAGACATAAATCAAGCACGACGCTTAAGAAATGTCCCGAGAACGTCACATTCCCAATCAAAACTAATTGATAGTTTTCCACGGACAGAAAATAGATTAACGTGCAGCTGGGCGGGAGAACATGTAAGCGATATCGAAATTTAAACTCAGAATTCCCGGTTATGTATGTGTTCTTAAACTAAACGACCGTTATATTTCTTCTCAACTAAGTGTTATATACGGCTAGTCGGTAATCAAGCAGGAAACTGTGCCATTAAGGATATTACTAAAAGTAATAAATATTTTTATAGCTGATATTGCAATATCGGTGATGTGAAAACAATTCTTGTAATTACAGTAATACTCACAAGCAGGAGGGACAACTGCTGGTGGATCGTTATAGAAGGAAATGTTGTAAAGTAATTGGTAGATGAATTTATATAACTCAGTATTAAGTTTAACAAAAACATACAGTGGGATAATGAAACTAATAGAAATGTGAATACAGGAAATTAAAGTAAAAATGAAGGACTGCGAAAGCGCTCACGCATAGANNTTTTTTTTATTTGTAAATTAGGAGCATTACCTCTAAAATTACAAAGTAAAACATTGTAAAATTTGATTGCATAATAATTAGTACCATTCCTAATCCTTGTTATACGTAACTTATTTAAACATATGTCATTATAGTCTCATAATTGTGAAAAGATGTAATAGTCTGATAAGAATCAACATTTTTCAAAATATATTCTAAGCATTTAAATAGAAATGTAAGAATTTGCAATGTTATAAAAATTTCTCTGCACTCATCTCGATAGCCAATTCGTCCAATTATCCTTACAGCTCTACGTTGCAGTCTAAATAGTCTATGATTGAAATTAGTGTGTCCCTGTAAGATAATACAATACTCAAGATGAGTCTGAATCAGTACAAAATACGCCTTTCTAAATACTTCAGAAGATACACAATTGGCCAGATTGCGTAAAAGAAATATGAATACAATATACAAGAACATAAGAACTCAATAACTTCCGAAAAATCGATAAAACAAGTAAAGGCAATAGTGTGTAAAGACAGATCAAAACGAAGATATAATTTTGGTAATCCCAAAAAGGTCTGAATTGTGAAAACGATTAGATATGCGTATATATATACCCCCCAGGTTCTTTTTTTACTACTGTTATGAACTTTTTGTGATCCTTAACAATTCTATAACTGACAAAATGAATACCGAAAGGTCTAAAGCTGCACAATTCACGAAAGCGAGGCTATTACCCAATAAATTAAGTGGAATGATTTGGAATGTATCTCTCGGCTGGTGGGTCCGTCCCTGGACAAAGCCCGACTCGAATTTATGAATGTCTTGAACGATTTTCCGGTCGAGTTTTGTATTTGTCAAATAAATAAAATGTTTTTTATAGATTATACATTATAAATATAGCCAGCAGGAGTGGATGCGAGCGTCCCAAACAAAAATAACAGAGAGAGATTCAAGAACAACAAAAATGAACTTAAAGAAAACAACAATTCGTGAAGGACGAGCCGGAGAAAAACACGAAATCTTCGCTTCATTATGCCCGACATAAAGCGTTCCGGAACCGGAAAAAACCGGGCGGCATCATTCATCAATCGAACGGCCGCGCCCCCTCACATATAAGAATTACGACAGCCACGGCATTAATTAAAGGTAAACAGCGTGATTTCACACAAATATTTTATATAACGGGGGGCATATTCGAGTGGTCGGCCGGCTTAACGGTATTGAAACGATTACCAGGGCCGGTGCTTTATTTGCACTCCGGATTAAAGCCGGCATTTATACAATGAATGGGAAAATCAATGATTATCAAACATACGGCCCTGTTTGTAATACGACGGGTATCGGGTCGCGAATCAAACTAATGGACTAACTTTTGATATATCACCCTCCTATGGTAATAATAACGAGGTGGACGGCTTGCGGCCATGAAATCACAATTACCGAACGCCGACCCTGGATTCAATAGCGCTTCGGCTAGACGCAGTTCTTGCAAATTGAGTTTGGGGACAATGGGAGACTGCAGGGTAAGACAACCCTTTGCAGCCTCACACCGAATTTGATTATGTAGGTTGAAAGTCCGGCGAATTTGCCAAACTAAGCCCATGGAAACTTCGCCCATTTGATAAACTCGCAACTATTTCTTTTTGCCGAATTTACCATCCACAATAGACCGGATTTCGACGCGGGCGGCTCTCCTCAACTCCGGCCGGATTCTTGTCATGTACATTGCACGTTTATTAAATTGCAGACGAGGGCATTGCATTTCATAAAAGTTGACGTTATGAGGCTCCTTCGGAAAAGAATACGTTCATTTTATATTGCATTCTAAGAGATAAACGCTCATTTTATTCTTTGAACCAACTTTCGTCGAAATCGGCCAAATTTGTCAAAGCTAATCATTTCTGAACTTGATTTTTAGAAACGCTCTACTTAGTTATATTTCAACAGAAGCGGATTCAAAAGATATTTTCTTTCTGATTTTTAATTTTAACACGCTTAAGGTCAGTTTCCCCAATCACAGTTAAATGATTTAGCTTGCGAATAGTATAACTATCAAATAAATACGATATTTAATCGATCTCCGTCAGCGCTTATTTGTGCAATATCCAAAAGCTACTATTTTAAATTTTCTTTTTTTATTCTTGTCTTGCATCCAAAGCGAATCCAATAAATGTGGCTACTCTTTATATGTGGGTAATTTTCTAAAATTTTGAATATTTGCGAAACATCTCATACTTCCTTTATTTAAAATGAGCCAACAAAAAGTAGTCACATTGTCATTTTGTCGTTCCGCATATGTTCATTTTTTATTGAATTCTAAAAGATAAACGCTCATTTTATGTCTTTGAACCAACTTTCATCGAAATCGGTCTAATTTGTCAAAGTTAATCTCATTT
>QDEB01100324.1:0-10682 GCA_004193795.1 Asbolus verrucosus | reverse complement strand
AAAAAAATTATATTTGGATCAGCCTAATACTGTCTTAATTGCGTTCATGCGACGAGAGATTCAATAATTATCTACCTAGTCGTAATGAAAAAGAGGGGGCTAATTAAAATATTTTTATTTTTCAATATAATCTCTATTTGGGTCTGCACCCTTGCACCACATTTTCTTCGATTGTTCTAACTCACTTAAAAAAATATATTTTGGAAGTTCTGCAGAAAAAGTGTCTACAGCATTTTTTCGATCCTGATCTGAAAACAATCACCTTTTTCATAGGTTCTTTTAAGAGATCGAAGTATGTAATAGTCAGAGACTGTCACATCTGAACTTTAAAGAGGGTAGACGAGTTCAATAAAGTCAGTGACGTCTATAATTTCTTTAACTTTTCTTGCTTTATGCACTTTGCAATTGTCGTGCAAGAGAAACATTTCTTTGTGGAACATAAGAGCTCATTTTTAATAGTCTTTTTTAATTGCTAAAGTGTACTTTTGTAAGCTTCTGTATAAATTGTTAAGCCTTCTGGCATATATTCAATCAGAAGGAAACCTTCCCCATCCCAAAAAATCGTAACGATCAATTTTCCTGCAGAATTTTGTGTCTGTGTCTTTTTCGGGAGTGGAAAATCTTTATTACAACGATTGTATGGATTCCTGCTTCGTTTCTGGGTCCAAATATTGTACCCAAATTTCTTCACCAATGACGATTTATGAAAATAGGTTGGAATTTGCCTCTAAAGAAATCAAATTTTGCGCTGAAATTTCCTTACGGCACAATTTTTGTTTAAGCGTCAACAGCCTAGGAATCCACCATGCAGACACATTGCTAAGGCCTAAATGCAAGTGCAGTTTCTTAAAACTGAAGCTTCAGATATTTCAACATTTTGGAAATTGATTATACTTTCAAACGTGGATCCTTCATCACTAAATCCCCAACTTTTTTCATCATTTCTGTGTTTCGGGTTTCTAAAAGACTTCCCGTTCTTAGATCGTCCTGAATGTATTCCCTACCCCAACGAAATTGTTTTGACCGAAATTTGATTTAGAAATATGATGGGCAATCCTGTTTATACACTGTAATCATCCTCTCAAGGACACATTTGGAATCATTCCCTTATTTAGTTAAAAATTTTATTACATTCCGATGTTCTGACTTTTCTAAATTATCACTTTAAAAAGTTCAATAAGTTTTATATTTTATGACCAAATGAGTTGAGCTTTTACATATGTGTCGAAAACTTGTCAATACATGACTGTCAAAAATCAGCAACGTAGCTCTTTTGTTTCAGGGCTAGGTAGATAATTATTGAATTTCCTCTCGTATTTTAAACCAATTGTAGTGAACTTCAATATTTGTTATACAATAAACCACTAAATTATGCACTGAAAGGAAAATAATACAAATACTGTTTTTACACCTGTAAATGTGAAAATAGTTTATCTTTCTTCCTCTTATTAATAAAAACAGTTAAATGTTTTGCTTCCTCTTGTACCATTGTGTAAGTAAACATAAAATTTTTCCTTACATGTATATTGATGTCGGTATGTATGTCTGTGTGACTTCTGTTACTAGATATTTTCAAATGGTCTTTTGTCCTGCAGGTGAAATTAAAGTTAAACTGATAAATTTAATTTTTATGAAATTTGCACACGTTAATTTTGATTAAAAAAAAAACATTTTTACTTTGCATGTCACTGTATTCTCGAAGAGATATCTTCAAATTTTTGAAATCGGATCATCCTATTCAAAGATATGACCATCAGAAGTCAGTAGGAATTTTTAAAAATTAGTTTTTAAATTTTTTTTGTGATTATCTTGCAATCTAGAGATAACCGATTTGTGGTATTGAATTTCTTGTGTTATTTTCCAGAAGACACCATCAAAAAAACGAGATATCAATTTTGAGTTATACATGTCAGCATATTCTTCTCAAAGAGACATCTTCAAATCCTTTCGAATTTTTGACATTTTTTCTCCATGGTCCTAATACCTATACACTTACAATGTGCATAATTGGTTGTCAAGATTTTTATACCTCACCATAATTAGTTTGTTCTCTTGATTCTATGTACTTTAATGAAAATAAAAGTGCCATGTATTAAAAAAATACATATATTAATTCCCATTTATATTTAAGAACGCAATAGATTATAAAATCTTATATAACTCCCACCTAAAAGCTACGATTTTATAGAAAGGTACATCTTCCCTTTAAGAGTCTGCTTAACAGGATTTATCTTCTTCAAAATTTGAGTCATTATATTAACGAGTTGTTCACTAGACAGTCCAGTTTTTTTAGATTTGAATTTTTGTAACAATTCAGTGGTTGTCATTGGCTTCCGCATTAGATACTTCCTAACAGCATCTTCGGTAATTCCTGATTCACTGTAAACAGATTGTGCATAAAGTAAGGGCACTTTTTATTCAAATGGATGTTAATACCTGGATCCAACAATATAATTTGGCGAATCTAACTTTGGTTTCTTTGCAGAAGTCCCACTCATCACATCATTGATTAATTTTCTCTTATTATCAGTTGGGGTGGCAGATCTTGAACTATTTGCACTTAAATTGAAAATGACAAAATTCAAATTGTTTTGAGCTTAAATTTAAAGAAACAACTACCTATTTGCTTCTTTGTCTTCTTTTTTGAGTTTCTTTTCATTCTTCTTCTTTTTAGTTTCTTCATCTGTACTACTGTCAGAACTAAAATCACTATTTGAATCTGTGAAAGTAAATATGTTTAATTGGATAAAACAGTTTATTCAGTTTTTTCACCATTCTTTTCTTTTTTGGCTTCCTTCTTAACGTCTTTCTTAGTTTTTTTTTTGTTTTTCTTTTTCTTATCTTTCTCTCCACTCTCCTCCATTTTTTCAGTTTCTTTCTCCTTATTTTCCTCATCTTCATTACTTTGCTCCTTGTCAGTTTTTTCTGATTCATCTTCTGAACCTTCATCTGAAGTTAACAACTTCCTTAATGCTTTTTCTTCTGCTACACTTTCTAAATTTGTGTTTTCTGGCTCACTATCAGTACTATCACTTATATAATCTAATTCTCGTCCCTCACCATCTCCATCATCTGAATCTTCAAAAGCTTCTACATCTGTATCACGTTTCTTCTTTTTTGTATCATCTTAAAATCAATGATTGCACATTACTATTGTCTAATACCACTCTCAATACTTACTTTTCTTTACTTTTTTCTTTTTGTCTTGTTTTTCTTCTTCTTCCTCTTCCTTTTCTTCATTCTCTGATGGTTCCTCATCAGAACTGTCCATCCATTCATCCATATCTGATATTTTCAATTCTTTTGATTTTTTTGAATTCTTTTTACTTTTTTCTTCTCCCTCTTCCAGTTCATTATCTTCTTCACCTTTCAACCTCTTTCTCAACATCAATGAAAAATAATTTAAATGTTTATTACGCTTATTAAATTCTTGTTCAGCTTCTTCAGCTGTCAATGCTTTATATCTTTGAATTGGCTGGAATTTATACCTAAAAAACATCCATCAATTTAAAAACATAAGAAAACTATATATTTACCATTCATGCAATGGAAAAGCTTCAATAGCTCCATCTGAAGCATGGGTAAATACATAATAAGCAGTATTTTCTGAAACTCCTCCCTCTCGAATACCTTAAATAATAATAATCAATAAAAAAATGAAAATTGTGTACCTTTAAAGACTGACCTTTAAACTTTTTAACGGTGCTTCCACAAGACTTTAATATCCACGGTTGGTCTTCTGGGCGGTATTTTCTAGCAACAATGCCTAGTTTTTTTCGACGAGCCTCCTCTTTTGCTTCCCGACCAAATTCAGAGCCGGCACCAAATCTGGTTATAAACAAAACATGTTAGATTGTAATAACACCAAGATCGAGTTGTTTACTTGGGTTGTTCTTCCTCTAGGCCTTTATATTCCTTCAAATTATTCTCTCTTTCCATTTTAACTTGTGTCCATTTTGCAAAATCCACTTCCAAATTTCCATTAAAGCGCATAACATGGTAACGTTTTTGGACGTTTTTAGGTACTTTAATTGTATATTCCTGGACATTTGCAGGCTATAATAGTTAATTTTTAGCTAAAATAATGATCACACATACGGATGCTTACTGGTGTTGTTGATGATGACGCCATTTCAAAGAGTTTTAGAATGCAAATAATATTCAGTAAACATAAATTTACATTCTACTAACAAGTTGAAAATATAAATAACGCCTTTTTTATATAAATTCTAGAGAAACATCAACTAGTTAGTCAAATTATTAACACAATACGATTAAAATCACTGAAACACTGAAACTGTCGAACTATCTGTCAACAGTACTAAAATGTCAAAAGTACGTCGAGAAGTTAAACTCTTCTCGTTTGTTTACACTGTGTGTAAATTTCACAACGATGTACTTTTGTCATTTTAAGAACTTCATCAAAATTTTGTGGTTACAGTTACGTCAAAAGCTTCTGTTTTGTTGTGGTTATGTGAATTGTTAGAAATCAACGATTAGGCGGTTTTTGGCAATAAAATCGGTTTTAGGCCCAATTAAAGCTCTCATTTTTAATCGATGACATCATAAAAGTGAATTTCCTCATAAATGGTGATAGTTATTTCGGTTAAAAATGCACATTAAACAGGTGAGTCTTTCATCCTTACAATCTTCCAATTTTTTCATTTTTTCATCGTGTTTTAGGTAATTATCCAAGGTTTTAAGAGTTATCGAGACCAAACAGTTGTGGAGCCGTTTGATAAACGCCACAATGTAGTTGTAGGCCGCAACGGTTCTGGAAAGAGTAATTTCTTTTATGGTAACCAAGCGAACAAGTATTTTTGACTTTAATCAAAATTATTTCTGTTTTATAGCAATTCAGTTCGTACTTAGCGACGAATTTTCCCATTTACGCCCTGAGCAACGTCAAGCTTTGCTTCATGAAGGAACTGGACCACGAGTCGTATCAGCTTATGTGGAAATAATTTTTGATAATTCTGATGCTCGTGTGCCTGTAAGTGACCATTTTAAATTTTGAACTCAACTAAAATTCATACTTTAGATCGAACATGAAGAAATATACTTGCGTCGAGTGATTGGAGCGAAAAAAGACCAATATTTCCTTAACAAAAAAGTGGTCCCAAGAAGCGAAGTGATGAACCTTTTAGAATCGGCCGGCTTTTCAAACTCAAACCCGTATTACATAGTCAAACAAGGCAAGATCAACCAGATGGCAACAGCTCCTGACGCACACCGCCTCAAACTACTCCGTGAAGTTGCTGGCACGAGAGTTTATGATGAGCGACGCGATGAATCGATGGCTATTCTTCGAGAAACTGAAGGAAAAGTTGAGAAAATTGAGGAATTTCTGCGCACCATTGAAGAACGCTTGAGTACTCTGGAGGAAGAAAAAGAGGAGTTGAAACAATATCAGCATTATGACAAAATACGTCGGGCGCTCGAGTACATCATTCATGAGGTGGAATTAAACGAAAATAAGCGAAAATTGGCAGATGTTTGTGTATTTTTTTTAATGATTTACAAACGTTAACCATATTTTTGCAGTTGGAAAAGCAAAGAAATGAATCTGGGAGTGAACAAGAGAAATTGGCCTCAAATTTGAAGAAAGCCCAAGATAATATCAAGATTTTAACCAAAAAAACTAAAGAAACCAAAAAAGAATTGACAGCCTTGAAGGAAGAAAGGGATATTTTAAACAATGACCAACAGCACCTCATCAAGGAAAAAGCGAAATTGGATTTGACCATCAAAGATTTGTCTGAAGAAGTGCAAGGTGATAATAGGTCGAAAGAGAGAGCTGAAAATGAGTTGGCCCGTTTGACGCAATCAATTAAAGAGAGAGAATCTGAATTGGAAAAAGTAAATTGCACTGTCTCAAGGTTTCTTTTCATTAACAACAATGTTTCAGGTGAAACCTCAATATGAAGCAATGAAAAAACGAGAAGAAGAGTGCACGAGAGAATTGGGCTTAAAAGAACAAAAGCGGAAGGAATTGTACGCCAAACAAGGCAGAGGAAGCCAGTTTACATCTAAAGATGATCGAGACAGATGGATCCAGAACGAATTGAAGTATATTTTCGTGATTCTCATCTCATATCAATTTCTAACATGAATTTTAGGTCATTAAACAAGCAACTGAAGGACAAGCGAGATCACAGAGACAAACTGGAAGCTGACCTCAAGCGGGATGCAGCTAAAACAGTGGAATTGACGAAGAAGATTGAAGAACAGTCGCAGGAATTAGAGCGCCAGAAAAACTGCATCGACGAGCATAACAAACAATGTTATGAACTCAAGAAGAACAAAGATCAATATCAAGCCACCAGAAAGTGAGTATTTCGACGAAATTCCCATTCAGTTTTGAAAAATCGAAATTTCTAGCGAACTGTGGCGAAAAGAGAACAACGTTCAACAGAACCTTTCCTCGTTGAAGGAAGATTTAGCTAAAGCCGACCAACAATTGCGGTCAATGGCCGGCAAACCTATCTTGAATGGGCGAGATAGTGTGAGAAAAGTTTTGGATACTTTCGTCAGTAGGGGGGGCAGAGAGGCTGAAATCGCAAGGTCTTACTATGGCCCGGTTATTGAAAACTTCGATTGCGAGAAAAGCATATATACTGCTGTCGAAGTCACCGCTGGAAACAGGCTCTTTCACCACGTTATCGATTCGGATAAAGTCGGCACGCAAATTTTGAAAGAAATGAATAGGCAGAAGCTACCTGGAGAAGTCACTTTTATGCCTCTGAATCGCTTGAATGTTCGCGATATTGCGTATCCCAACGATTCGGTAAGATTTGCATATAATTTCTTTGAAAAATAGACAGGAAAGTCTGTTCTAGGATGCCATTGCGATGGTGTCCAAGCTTCATTACGACCCGAAATACGATAAAGCGATGCGTTATCTCTTCGGTAAAACTCTAATCTGTCGTAATTTAGACGTCGCTACTAAACTAGCGAGAACAACAGGTCTCGATTGCGTTACTTTGGAAGGCGATCAAGTATCTTCCAAAGGTTCCCTGACTGGAGGTTATTTCAACTCGAATCGATCTCGTTTAGAGATGCAAAAGAACAGAAGCGAGACCATGCAGCAAATTTCGCAGTGCGAAGAAGAACTGAAATCGCTGAGAGAAGAGTTAACGAAAACCGAATCCGCCATCAATAGCATCGTCTCGGAGATGCAAAAAACCGAAACGAAGAACAGCAAAGCGAAAGGTATTTACGATAAAGTAAAAGGCGAGTTGAGGTTGATGAAAGAAGAATTATCGAATATCGAAAGGTTTCGAGGTCCAAAGGAAAGATCTTTGGCGCAGTGTAAGTCCAGCTTGGAAGCCATGCAATCGACAAAGGAAGGTTTAGAATCCGAACTGCACCAGGAGCTGTTGTCGCAGTTGTCGTTCGCCGATCAAGCGGAAGTCGATTCGCTCAATGACGACATACAACGTTTGCAGAAGGAAAATAAGGAAGCTTTCAGTACTCGAATGAAGCTCGAAGCGGAAAAAAACAAGTTGGAGAATTTGCTGACGAACAATCTGATTCGGCGTCGCGACGAAGTCTTGCATGCGCTACAAGAAATATCACTGGAGGACAGAAAAAGGCAGCTGGTCAATTCAAAAAGCGATCTAGAGGAAATCGACAAAAAAATCGAAAAAGTCAACAAAGAACTGAATGGAATGGAGAACAAAGTCAAAGAGATGGCTAAAAGGTTAAAATCTGAACAGAGCGAACTCGAAGCATGGAAGAAAAAAGAAAAAGATGCGCAAGATAAAATCGACGAGGATGCGAAACATCTGGAGAAGTACGCAACCAAGCAGAATTTGTTGGAGCAAAAAATTTCAGAGTGTGTGGAGAAAATCAACCAGTTAGGAGCATTGCCAGCGCAAGATTTATATTCACATTACGTAAAAATGTCATCGAGATCGGTAAGTGACGTACGATAACGTGGAGTTTTTCTAATAACACCATCTCCAACAGCTTTTCAAAGAGTTGGAAAAAACCAATAATCAGTTGAAGAAGTTCAGTCACGTTAACAAGAAAGCATTAGATCAGTTCATGAGCTTTTCCGACCAAAAAGAAAAGCTGCAAAAAAGGAAAGAGGAGCTCGACAGAGGAGGCGAGAAAATCAAGGAACTTATCCAAATGTTGGAGCAGCGCAAGATGGAAGCCATCCAGTTCACTTTTAAGCAGGTGTCGAAATATTTCACCGAAGTGTTCAAAAAGTTGGTGCCCACAGGCAAGGCGAAGCTGGTGATGAAGACCGTGGACAACGAGGAAGGCAGAGACGTGGGTCCTGAAGACACCAACTCCGACAATTTCAGCGGGATTGGAATCAAAGTATCGTTCACAGATTCGGACGCGGAAATGAAAGAGATGAACCAGCTCTCAGGCGGTCAAAAATCTTTGGTGGCTTTAGGTCTGATTTTTGCCATTCAGAAGTGCGATCCGGCCCCCTTTTATCTGTTCGATGAAATCGATCAGGCTTTGGATGCTCAACATCGGAAGGCCGTAGCGAACATGATTCATGAGCTGTCCGGTGAGGCGCAGTTCATCACCACGACTTTCCGACCGGAATTGTTGGAACATGCACACAAGTTTTACGGTGTTAAGTTCAGGAATAAAGTCAGTCATGTTGAATGTGTGAGCAGAGATGTGGCTAGAGATTTCGTGGAAGATGACCAAACGCATGGTTAATATGATTAGTTTTTTAACACATTTTAAATCTGCTTCTGTTTTGTATTTATATCCTAAGTATACATGGAAATAAAGTAGTTAAAAACAAACAGTACAATACAATTTACTTTTTAAAAATTTATTTCACTTTTCAAAAATTCAAATACACGTGAAAAAAACAAAATTTCGTGTTTTTACAAGTTTCAGACCAAAATGTATTGTTGAGAGGAAACGTCAAAAGACAAGAGACATACTGCTTAAAATACATATAGTGAAACATGTTGAGTGTCTTAGTATGCTGCTGTCAAAAGTTTATACAGCTGAAAACTTGATTTTGTGCGTTTTTATCGCATTAATTGACATATATCTCTTATTATGACACATTTCCCTGTTTGGACTATGCATGGAGAGGATATGAAAAATTTGAGTTCCAATCCCTCTCGAACAAAGCCTGTAAGTCACTTCTGAGTGTTGATTGGCTGACATTTCTGTCAAATTTCGGATCATGCAGAACAAATGCGACTCCTGCAGTGTCGGTAAAGTAGTCACCTGACCAATTAGAAGTCCCAATATAGGCGGTGTTGTCAGTCACCATGTATTTATTATGGTTCACTCTGGCGAATGGTATTTTTTGTTGTTCGCTGTTAGAAGGCACTATGAAACGGCGCTGAAAGACAAACATCACCGTTGAGCATGCCTAAGAATTTGCGACTTACCACTTCGATGGACACCCGAGGGTATGCCAAGTTAATGGAAGTAAGAGATTTCAAAAAATAATCTTCGGACGGTCGCGAGTGGTTCCACCAACTGATCAACATTTTTACTTTGACGTGGTGCTCGATGGCTGCGACTTTCAAGGCGTCGTCGATCGTTGGCCAAAATTTTATTTTTGGAGTGTAAATCGTAAGTGGAAAATAATCCATGACGGCTATGTAGATGAATTTTTCGGCATGGCGAATTACGTCGGTGAGGGCGTCTATGTCGTTTGTTCTACCGGTTGGATTAAATGATGGTGGGGAGCTCTGCAAACATTTTACAGACAATTTTTTGCCTGATTCAGCTTTTCACGTCGTCGAGGACTTCACTTACCGAAATATAGGTCTGAAATGTTTCATTGTTTAAAATTAAATTCATCGGAGTGTCTAAATTAATATTAGTGGACAAATTGGACGACCAATGATCTGGGATTCTCGCTCCTTCTTCGCCCAGTTTCCAGTACACCTAAAAAAAGAAAAGGATGTAAAACTGCAATGATCGAAAAATCTGGAACATTCAAAAAAATATAAACAGAATGTCCATATTAATACATAGAAATTCCGCAAATTTGCGATATAATCTAATGAAATTACACCATTTTTCAAATTCTAACTCAATTACAAAAATTTCAAAATTACATCTACAGTTCTCCTATTTAATCTTTCCCACATTCAAATAATAATAATAGTAACAATCAGATCTCCATATTAAAAAAATATTTTCCCAATAGAGCTCAAGATAATATTCTTTTAAGAGCGATTTCTTCAGTTGATAAAAATTACATCCCTTTAAATTTAAGTAATTCTGTGGTCCCCTGAAAATTGATATAAATAATATAATTACAAATATAAAAGACAAATCTCTACATAGATTTTTCCATAAATTCGAACAACCAGAAATTGATATTAAAGCTTCACACGCTTAGTTAAAAAGATCTAATATACATCCGGAAACCGAAGGATTTATATTTGCTATACAAAACAGAGTGATTAATACCAGAAATTACAAGACGTATATAATTAAAGACAACTCGATTACTGATGATTCATACACCTAGGATTTGTAAGGGAGGATCAGAGACAATTGAACACATAATTTCATCTTGTTCTGTTTTGGCACAAACCGAATACAAAAAAAGACATGATATGTTTGCCAAAATTATTCATCAACAACTGGCTTTAAAATATAATTTAATACAAAATCATAGACCATACTTTCAATACACATCCAATAGCACTAGCTAGCTAGTGCAAAATGCA
>QDEB01100305.1:16823-27146 GCA_004193795.1 Asbolus verrucosus | reverse complement strand
TAGTTATTCAGTTATGGATATTGTAATTAAATCTCTAATCCGTAATGTAAAAACATTAAATTTAAAAGAAAATTTAATTTTTGAAATACAAAAGGCGATATTAATAACTAAAAATGGGCGCTAAACTCAGATTTCTTTTATTATTAGAATTAAAAGAATGCGAATCTAGTACATGGTTGTAACTTCCAAAGAAGACATTCTCGAAATAACGAAAAATAGAAAATCCAAACAGATTCATTTATTTAGATCTTTTTGTAGTAAAATTTTCTGTTTGTAAAAGATAAAGATACTTCATATTCTGGGAACTACTGTCCGTTAATTGGTTATCTTATTTTCAGACGTTCTGAAGTTCAGTAAATGACATCTCATCGAAATAAGTGCAGTTTAAGTTCTTTGTTGCCAATGTCCTGTCGAGGAGGAGCCGAGGCGTTCGCACGTCATCTTCAATCCCGTCTGAGTTCCTTAGGTTCTAATGATAGCAATGGTACTGCAGATGAAAGCAGTTGGTTGGCGGCTCCTGAAAATTCTGTAACATTATCACAGCCTCGACAAACGGAATCAGAAATTTATTTTGACTTTGGTGACCTTGAATCCCCGGGTAGTCCTGAAGAGGAACTGGAGGATCCGGAATTAGAAAATCTTATTAATCAAGATAACTTAAAACTATTACACAACCCAGATTGTCATTGCATCATTACAAAAGAAAAAAGCCTTAATTTATTTGAAACTGTCAAAACCACATCATTTGATAGTGACTCCAGTGATGGGCCATTTTATGATTCCGAAAATGATGTAAATCAACAAACATTAACGCAACAATTTAATAATACACCACAGTCTCATAATATTTTAAAGAAAACAAATGGAACTGATAAAATCAATAACGAAAATACCGTAGACAAGCTGAATGAAATTTTGGCGGAATGTACACATTCTCAGTGTAGTTTACCTTTAAACAATGAAGATTCAGTATTAAGTGTAGAAGACGAAAGCAATCTTGCCGAGTTTAATACTTATTCCCTAAAGGTGTATCAAAAAGACGAAGGACAGCACAAAACTAGTGCAAACACCGAAAATAATAATGTAGTAATAAATTCGAATTCTGTAAAGGTTGAGAAAAATTTGCCACTTGAGTCTTCAGATGCAATAGGATGTTCAAGTCAACAATTTGAGCACTCAGAATTTGAAGATTCAGTCTCTTATAGCGTTAATAATAGTGATAATACTGACGATGACGTGGAGAATAGTGTTCCACGAGTTAGAAGATGCTCTTCTTTGAAAACGGGGAAAACTCCACCAGGTACACCTGGTAGGAAAAAAATTGTACGATTTGCTGACGTTTTAGGACTCGATTTAGCTGATGTAAGGACTTTTCTTGATGAAATACCCAAAATTCCTAATTCAGCTTATAACGATTTGAGAAATGTTGACTTCAACGATTCCTCAAACAGTTCGAACCTGAATATTTCCGTGGAATTTAATGACCTGAAGGATAAAAAACTTTTGATTCCTTTATTTCAACAACCAGGAGGTCAACCTGATTTCATTGATAGAGTTAGAGAAAACCAAGTATGTTTAGATAATGCTTTAGTCGCGGATCCTGTTGCATCTACAATAACTGGAACTGTTAGAGTAAAAAATTTAGATTTTCACAAATCTGTTCATATTAGATACTCCTTAGATTCTTGGCAGAGTTTTGCAGATGTGCAAGCTGGATATGTGGAAAATTCTTGCGATGGATTTTCGGACAAATTTTCGTTTTTATTGTTTGCACATAATTTGTCAGTAGGACAAAAACTGGAATTTGCAATACGATTTCAGTGTAAAGGCTGTCAATATTGGGACAACAATAATGGAACCAATTACTGTTTCCAGTGTTTACCAACGGCAAATACTACGAGGTCAACAGAGGTTACAGGAATTGATGATAATTGGAGTCCTGGTTTTTATTAGTAAGTATACCGAAACAGTAACGTTTTTACCAGCTGAGTTTCCTTGATGACTTGGTACTATAGCTGGTTTATTTATTAATTAATTATTCTAATTTTTTCAAAGATTCTAGTCTACGCATGTTTCGAAAATTTTATTCTTCAATAGAAAAAGGAAATATTAGAAAAAATGTCTTAGCTCAAAATTTTAAATTTGATATAATGAAAAACCTTTTTACTTTTCATTAACAATTAACAATTGTACATCAAAATTGTTTCCAAATGGAACAACAAGCAATATTAAACTCAAAAAATCGATTAAATAGAACCGCTACGTTCAAAAGATGTGCAATCTACGTAAAAACAAGACAACGGTAAGCTGTAATTAACATCTTAGTAAAGTATGTTAGCAAATGTAGGTAATCATTTTTTTTTTCTTTCATTTAATCTATCATCAATCAATAGTGGTATACATTAAAACAATGTAACTTGAAATAAGATAGCGAATATTTTATTTAAAGTTAAAACAAAAAATTCTTTGCAGATAAAAGAATGTCACAGCTTGACTTCTTTGTTGACATTATGTTATTGTATCCTGTATGTTATTAATATGGTATATGTTAAAGTCCCTTTTGCTTAGCAACATCGCAGATTTAACGAATGCGGTATGCTGTATCGAATTTCAAGATTTTAACGTTACCGTAACATTAACATACGTTATGCAAAAACTCCCTTTTACTTCTATCACTGTGATGACGTTGTGATGATTTTAAAAAATAGCATCATCTGTAGCCGTACCAGTGTGAAATCGAAACTCTTAGTACAACATTCCGTCAAATATTCATGTTTCTAATGGGTAAATAATATTTTTGTAAACAAAAGAATTGTTCATTTAATACCAGAAATTATAGGAAATACGTAATTAAAGACAACTCGATTAATGATGATAGATGTAGGATTTGTAATAGAGGATTAGATTTCATCTTGTTCTGTTTTGGCACAAACCGGATACAAAAAAGACATGATATGTTTGGGATCAGTTGCCTCGACACGAGATAGATTTAACTTCAAGCATGTGTAGAAAAGTAGCGGAATGGATAAGAAACTGGAGGGCTCACTCATTACTAAAATTTATCTTTTTAATGGGTTCCGTTTTTGAAATTCATTAACATTTGCGAGGTGTTCGATTTTTTTTGCAAACCAGCATATCGTCGTCTTAATAAGAAAAGTGCCTATAAGGCGACGATATATACTCGTGTAACCAATGTTTGTACGGTCATCCTCATATACTCAATAAAAACGATTAGGATATATTTTTAAAACTTTAAACAGATCATGATATTCATCATATTCAAATCAACGTTTACAGTGGTATAATTGATAAGTATGCTATTAAATCATACTTTTTTGAAGGTGCTCTAACAGATGGAAGATATTTAGATTCTCTCAGAAATGATTTTCGAGGTATATGAGGAAGCTCCAACCACTCCTGATAACATGTACGAGAGAATACGACAAGCTTTTAATTCAATTATAATAAGATACCCCAAAATATCAAGAAAAATTTTGATAATAGACATCAGCTGCGTTTAGAAGAAAAGCGTTCATTTGAACACCAAGTTGCTTAATTATATTAATCTTCGTTTAAAATAAAAATAGAATTTATTGTGATTTTTTATCTTATTTTTTTAATAATCAATTTTTTTTTAACTAAGAAGCTATTATATTTTACTTGTGGCAGTTTTTTCACAAGACTCAAATATTTCCTTTTTTACTTGAGTAAGAAACACGCTAGGACTGTCTGATGCATATTCTTGAAAAAAATCAAAGTTCTTAATTCATAAATAAACTAGGTGTAGAACTGAGTCATCTAAGGAGACTCATCTGTTGTAAACAAAATATGGTTCATTTTTTCGTTATTTATTAAGATATTGAAACAACTTTCGAAGGTCAGTGCATTTATAAAAGCCCATCTTTCCACATATAAACTATTAATTTTTTTGCATTTTTACTTTCGCCGGAAATAATCATAACTTTTTTATTTTAAATGGGACATTTTTATATGTTTATATTCTTAGATTCTACATGCAGCTCTGAATCTGATAGTATCCTTAAAGTGCTTGTCTGAAATTTAATTTATTTAAAACTTATTTTTTATCAAGAGTCACTGCTTTTTAAAATTTACTAGATGTTTTCAAATGGAATTATAGTAGTTTACTCAGATTTTTATAAAGTCGTTTTTTTAAAGAATACATTGATACCCACAGCATGGCATTTGGTTTAAAATTTAATTTTATTCACTGTTAACAATCTACAAATTCGAAAAATCGTAATGGGCTAATGTAAACTTAATTTTATTTAATTGAGAATGCCTGCCAAAAATTTTGTTTCAGCATTTTAATAAATAAAAAAGGAGAGGATGAGCCATGAATGTTTCGTTTACACCCAGATACACACACACACAAATATATATATATATACCAGTGGTAGCTCGTCAGGAGTGGCAGGGTGGGTACGACCCACCCAATTTTAAAAAAGAAAACTATTTTCTACCTATTAATTATAAATGATTATTTATCGATTTGTTCTGAACGCAATCACATACAGCACAAAAGTACGAAAAAAACTGAATTTAATAAATCCAAGGTGGGCAGACAACCCCCGAAATGTGTTTGATGAATCAGCAATATTAACAACCGTTCGGAAGTGTCTCGTTCTTCTTTCTCGTATGTTTTAGAGTGACGCGATGAGTTCCGAATCTGCGCACTGCGCACAGCTGGGCTTGAGTTGCGAGTCAGTCGCTTTCGCATTGCAGGTGGTTAATATTTTTATTTAATAATTCAAAACAGAAATAATAACTGGAAATAGTAATAAAAACAGAATATTATTAAAATTAATAAACTTCCAAAAAAAATTATTAACTTTTTTGTTTTCGCATGTAAGCATTTAAAAAAAGATTTCGTACAGCGTAAGATTAAAATGATTAAAAACGGAAGAATAAAAAAGTCATAATAGTTAAAGCGAATAAGGCCGTAATATAAAGAAAGAACTGGTAAGGAATAGGTCAATAATAATAATTTAATGGGGTTTGCCGAATTTGCATTGCTTGTTTTCCATTTCTACGTTAAAATTTAAGCTAGGTGGGCTAGCCAGTCCAGTGAAATACAGGTGCACGATACATGGAGTACTTCGGCCAGACTCGGCATCGCAAGTCGGAAAGTCTAACATTAGTTCGTGAGTTCAGTTAGCCGTTTATCGTTTAAATTTTAATTTTCATTAATTACAGTTACAGTAGCAGTAGTCTCATCTTCACTGATTATTCCATAGACCAAAAATTTGGAAAAGGTATTAGGTTGTTCTATGAACTTATTGCTATTATTTCTTATTGTTAAAAATTTTCATATTGCCCACCCATTAAAAAAGCCGACGAGCCGCCACTGATATATACATACTTATCGGGTGTCTAAATAAAAATCTGGTCAAGAGTGCTTTGTCACAAATTCTGTTTATATTTCCCATATGTCGTGGCTTGTGCAACCTTGTAGCTGTCCTGTCGTCAAGTTTAACCTCCAATTTGTCCTTACGTGTCCTTGTTTTTCATTTCTACTTTTATTAAAAATAGGGTTTTTTTCACAAGTAACTGCTTATTATTATTATATATCGGCAATATTTTATAAAAAAACCTATTTCAATTATTGTAAGGTTATGTTTACATTATGGAACTAAACCATCTTTTGTTGTTGCAATGATTTGTCATGCTGCACATAAAATTTTTTAAATGATTCTTGACCAGATTTTTATTTAGACACCCGATCACCCGATATATTATATACCTATATATACCTATGTGTGTGTGTGTGTATAGGTATATTTAAAGTTTATAATTTATTTTTAGCAGTATTATGCAAACCTAAACCTATTTATCTTTGGTTGTTTTGTTTTTCACTACGAGCATATTGGTGAATTTAATTTTCATAAACAACCAATGATTTATGCCTTCAAAACGTCAATTTCTTTGTTTTCTTATCAATGAACAAAAACATTCTTCAGTTTTATGATTTGTTGTTATTATATATTTTATCACTTTTATACACAACATTCCGATAAGTCTTACCAGAAAATGTCATAAATATGTCAAATTTTCCAATGAAATAAAATCTGAAGGTTGATACAAAGTATGGTGTTCAAATTTTCCATTTTCAACCAAAAAAATTATGATACAATCATAGGCAGTACATGAAAATTTAATTGATTGATCAAATAATAGGTACTTAAATTATGAGGACCATGTATAACTACGAAATAGATCAATAACATTTCGCATTGATGATATTAAAAACGCAGTGCTTTATGGGAAGTATGACCTTTTAGCTTTCTTTTTATTGATATTAAATGTCAAATCTATAAAACTACTTGCGCCATCTGAAATATAATCAAATTGTAATTGATTAATAATTAAAACCGTTCTGTTAACAGACAGATATTTTTATATTGGAATGCACTTCAAACACAATAAAAAACGAAAAATGTACGAATACTGTTTTATGTATTCCCCAAGAACGAAAGAAAAACAAAAAATTCTTACCTACAATCATTTTTGTGATTTTGTCCTGTCCTCATATACTTTTTCTTCCTGCACATACTTTTCCTAATTTTCATTTAATTTTCACACTTTTAACATTTCATTTAATCCGAATTTCTTCCATCCTACCTTCTTGTGTTTTCCTTTTTTCTTATTCTCATATGCTTATTTTATGAGCTTTTCTGGATTTATTCATTCTACACACATGATTCCTAGTCAATGACGGTTTGTGTATACGAGCACATGAACACGTCAAATCCTAAAGGAAATTAAAAAATAAATTGTTTTATAACACTGTTACATTATTTTTATTTAGTAAAACTTCATTAAAATATAGTTTACTTTGATTAAGAAATAAATGTATTCACTGACTTTATTCTTTAAATAGCCTTTCAACTTCAAAAAAGCTTAAAAAATGAAGCGTTTGAATATTTGAAAACGATTCATCATATCATTTGATATATTCGTGATATATATATGAAAGACAATAGATCAAATATTATTAATTAATCTAACCAAGACATGTGTTGTGCGTCTAGATGCCGAGCTTGATGAAAATCTTACCAACGAGTCAAAAGTTATAACATTCTTGCCTCGATTTTCAAGGTCGCATTTTTAGGGTAGATAGCAAAACCTGTTGTCAAAATCTACCAGGTTTGATTGAAATGGGTTCAACGAGTTCCTGTCTTTTTGGTTTTGATTTTCAAGAACATTGCGTCTCAAAATAGCGCACTCGCATCTTCAAAGTACAATAAATTTCAAGATAATAGCATCAAATTTTATCGTTCAACCGTGCAAATCGAGTGGATAATATTTAATATATATGTATCCCAACGTATCCTGAAAGTGAAGTCTTAAAAATTACACCAAAAGGACAGGAACAGTATAAGTCATTGGACCAATTTCGACCAAATTTGGTGTATTGATGCAGAGCAAGGACCTCAAACTCAACAAAAATGTGATGTTGAAACTTGCCCAAAACAGACCAAAAACTGTAGAACATAACTGGTTAGAAAGGCACAAGATAATCTAGTTTCTAATCAACATATAATTATGAGACGCCCGTTTAAAGTCAAATGTACAGTGTGGAAATAACTTTTTTTATAATAGAATCTGAAGAATCTTCGGGCATTGGAGCAATCAATATTTTGTAACATTACGACCGCCAAAATATTTAACTTTGAAGATCTTAACTCTAATAATTGTAGTCAAAAAAATATATGAATGATAAATTACTGAACATAAACTGCAGTATTTCAAGAAAAATTCACATACAAAATTTGAGATCCATAGGTTCAGGCATTCCCAAATTATCAATTAGGTACACTGAATAGAGCGAGTTAGCGAGTTTTGATAAAATGCAATAGCTCTTCTCTCTAATACTCGTGCGCTAAAATATCACCTAGTTCAAAGTTCCACCAACTTCAAACATCTACACGCTTCGACTTGTAGACTTTTAACTTGTTTTTTAAAATTGTTGTCGAGAGATCAGACTGAAACAAAATGTAATGGAATATTGCCAATAATTGCCAACACCAAAGAATTTCGGAAATAAATATTGTTACAAGTGTTAAAGAAACATCTGTAACCACGTATCAGTGCTACGCGCCGTAAATGATAATTAAGTGTATGGGAATATTTTTCATAACTTTATTTTTCCCTTTTTCCTTATTCTTTTCCCATAGCACCTTAATTCCCTATTCCGTAACCTGCCCGAACCATTTCAGTCACCAAATGGCGATCATGCCCTTACTAGAGAGAACAATGTTATTAAAGTTTATTAACTGAGTGGTTAAACAGATATACCAACATTTACTATAATTCCTGACTGTCGGGGTTCAAATGCAAAAACATTCAATTATTTGGTTTTAATTTGTTATGAAAGATACGTTGCATCCAATCGTGGACGAATGTTTTTCGTTACGAATTGTCTTCGATGAAAAAATTGCAGATTTTAAAGAAATTGCAATAATTGTTTAATTTTTACAATAATTGTTAACTTCATATTTTTTATTAATTTACAAGAACTATTTTATGTCTGATATAGAGTTTAAATTGTTCTCCTTTCATGGATATTGCAAACAAAAAATTCCTTCTCTTCAACATTGTCTAATTTATATATTAATCTTATAATACAATAAAGTACGATACAGTATGGATTTAAAAAATGGATTATATTTAGCTGATGTTTCTTTTTTGCTTGTTAGGAATTTCCATCGTTATTACTATGTACATATGTTCTGTCAGTTACCCATTCAAGAAAATGAAATTTTAAAAAATCATTAATTATAAAAATTGTTAAAACTGTGGCAAATATTACTTTTATTTAATTTTTCCAATATTAACATACTTGGAATATTTACAATTAGAAGCAAGTCGAATAAAAAGTAAACAAAAAATGAAGTTAATTGCAAAATATTCAATTACAATTTTAAACAAAATTTGGTAGAATTTCCCGCTAAATTTTTATTTTATATATTTGTAAAAGAACGAAAATCACAATGACTTACCAGAATATTCGCTAATAAAGGCACATATATTTCAACGAAAACGCACCAATTTGAAAAAATTACAATCCACTGTGGGTTCCTTTGAATAACATTTATAAACAATGTAATTATAATTTAAATCCTATTAAATCTCAATGTTAATTTATATTAATTCATTTTAACAAAATTGTATACCATCACCATCTTTGCAATAATACTTTCAAATAATCTGAAAGTATAGTGTACTGATAACTTTGTATCCTTTTCGCAAAAAGGGTGAATTTTTGGAATTGCTAGAATTTGGTTAACCCAAAAAATATTCATGTAAAAGAAAAAGTCTAAAACGTTTCTGTGCGTACAAATGCGTAAGAAAAAACCAAATTTTGTTTTAAATATGACTTCCAATTGTTATTTACTTACTTTTTTATTGTTTTATTAATTTACATGTAAAAATACGTATGTTGTTATTAAATAAACTGATATTTTTTTCTTCATTTGATAAGAATTATTATTGTACATATATATTTTTTTACAATACACACTACACTGGATAAGGAAAATGTTACAATGATAAATAAGGAATTTTTTTTACTCCCTCATCCATAAAAGTATAACAATATAATGTCTATCTTAAATATAAAATATTAAAAGGTTCGTAAATTAACAACAAATCCAGTCACAAAATAATATTTTTCTTGCAAATATGCATTTAATAACAACATTATCTGAATGTGATAAAAATAGAACTCAATTAATGGAATTATTGACCCCTAAATAATTTTGATACTACAATCAAATGACTGGCTCAATATTAACAATATTAACTTTGAATTTCTTAAAAATCGTAAAAGGTAATGAAAAATTTGTTTTACAGTATACTGTCCCGAAGCTTCTACAATTTTTCTTGCCTAACTGTGGGTCAATTTTAAACAATAAAAAAATATGTCGTATGTCATTTTTGAGAAAAATCAGATTTTCACGAATTTAGAAATTTATTGTCCATTTAAAAAAACGGATTCTTTCATTAAAATCGCTAACATATTTTGTTTCACAAAAAGAATCACGTCGATAACTTCAGCATTTTCATAGAAAACTCAATGTAAAATAATTATTGTAAAAACTTAACAAAGATTGTAATTTCTTAAAAATCAGCAATTTTCTCATTGAAGGTAATTCATAACAAAAAAATTTTCCATGGTCTTTCTTGACAAATTCTCATCTTTTATAGACATGCTACTCAAAAAGTACGTAAAACCAAATACAACATGATGGAAAAAAGGCGCCCAGGGCTGACATAGTAACGTTCTTTTTTATTGGTAGATCA
>QDEB01100305.1:0-16776 GCA_004193795.1 Asbolus verrucosus | reverse complement strand
TTTTTTACAATGTCCAGGTTAACATGGGCGCTTTTATTTCATCACCCCGTATTTTGAACACATTTAATAACTGCATCATTAATTAGTAATTCAATTTACTTAATTTATTTTTAAATTTGAGTTGTGATTGTTTTGTTACGTTACATTAGACAACTCACTTTTCATTATAAACAATTGTTATAATATACCCATACCATTGAATTTCCTTTATTTTATTTTATAAACCCCGACACAATATAGATATCAAGAAATAGGTGGCGTCCTGAATAAAAATAAAACTTCCCATGCACTTACCGCTGAACCAGCAATTTTTGTATGTTCAAATACTATAACATGAGGGGCTAACCACTATAAAAAAAAATTGTACAATCTAATTCCCAAGTAATTCCTCCAAGTTACAAGTTTTGTTACGAAAATAATCAGTCATAAAATCAGTGTATTTATTATTGCGTAGAAAAACAGAGGTATAATAATAACACAATTAAAACTCAGAAAAAACTTTTAAACGTTCACTGTATTGATGAAAATATATTTAAATAAACTAGGATCCCAATTATATATTATATAATATTCTATAAGGGTTTTCTAGATTAAACAAAACGTCAACTTTAATGTATAGTCGTAACTACCAACTGTAATTATTTCTCTTATAATTCCGAACTAATTCCTGTAATTCCATATTTGTACAATAATTCCATAGTAGTTAACCCCTTGCAATAAAGTTATTTTATTTACTTCATTTATTTTTGTTGCTAAAGGTACCTACTTTCACATTGATTTTTTATCATTCGTTACAGCTAGTTGTGGAACAGAAAGAATTTTTGGGTAGGACTTCAGGAGTTTCTAAATGTTTCTCAGTGCATGAAGTGACAGAGTTTCAATAATCACAAATGATGTGTTATTCCAGGACCATCAGAAAACATGATTGACGTTGCTGTGCTCGGCTTGGGTTGTGCATAGCTGCCTGTCATAAACAGCTTTTAATTTAGCTGTATAATGTAGTGAGGACGAAGATTGCGATATTCAGGATATCGATATAGAAATAACTCCTACAGTTGTTCAAGAACTTGTAACAAATTCTTTATCATCGAAGCGCCAAGAAGGAAAAAAGGACAACTTATTAACAATTATTATTATTGTTGTACTTTCATTGATATTTATGTATTTAAAAAAAGCAATATATGTATTTTATCAAGCTGATAATCTGTAAATACTTTTAAAACTTTTTTGTGAATATTTTATACAAAACAAGCAGTTTTAATATTTATTATATATATTTTTTTAATGAATTATATTAGTAGAAGAGCTAATGCAAATGATTTTTTGATATTAATTTGTTGCAAATACCTGTCTTCCCCAATGTCAACTAAATCCCATTAACTAAAGATTTTTTTTAATTTGACATATCCATGTTTAGGGTGTAATTAAGATAAAAAAAGTTTGTTTCAAAAATTTTTAAATGTAACGTGTGATCAAAACGTTTTCGGATCAGAGTATCCCATGGAAGTATTTCTCATGTCTGATTCAAAGACAGTTGTCCAATTAAAACGTCAAAAATTAAAACTTGTCATTGACACAAATTGGTTTATTTTCTAACAATGGTTTTCACATTGGGAGAAAAATCCTTCATGCTAGAATCAGATTTTCGAATTTGGTAAAAAATTTCCAGGAACAATATTCCATTATCAAGATTTTGTGCAACGGCTGAAATACTCAGTAGCAACTGGCAGGCCCAAAAAACGGAATGTTGAGGTAGTTGACAATGTCAGGCAAATTATCCTCCTAAATTATGCTCCTAAAACTTCTATCCGCCACTTGTCACAAAAAGCTGATCTTCCTTATGGAACCTGCAGGACTATTCTAACAAAAAATTTACAAATATTTCTTTATCGCATGACTGCCGTGCACGAACTATTTCTACCTGATGTTCCAGACAGACGACAATACTGCAACTAATTATGGTAAATGATATTGATGACGACTGGACAAACCTTTCTTCTATGATGAGGCCTGGTTCCACTTATCTGGATACATTAATTTTCAAAATATGAGGTTGTGGAGTACGGAAAACCCCCATATTTTCACCGAGATGGGTTTAGTGTTTGTATAGGTCTTACTTGGAGGAGGAGATTTATTGGTTCAATTTTTTTTAATGGTACACTGATAGCAGTTAGATATCGAGAAGATATTCTGCTTCCATTTAAACAACTGCATAATGACGAGCTAGAATTTGGATATAATCGCGGCAACGGCCCATTCTGCTGTACAAGACACAAAAATTCTATTTTTAAAACGCCCGTTGATAACTTAAAAGAACATAACCAACGGATCATTGCACAATGTGTCACTATAAACAAATCCCCACATATTTTGCAAAATGTAATTAATGTAACACGAAGAAGAGTTAAAAAGTGCCTTGAAGAAAATGGAGACCTTTTTTAACACCTTTTATAAACTCTATTAAATGTTTTAATTTGTTTTGTTATTTTATTGGTATGATTTCTTATCGAAATTAGCTCTACTGGGAGTGGATGACTGTGTAAGTCAAAACCAGTGCGTACAAATTAATAATAAATTGCAGGTCACTTGATGAGGAAACTTTTTTTGATATTTTTTACGCTTTTAATTTTTTTTTAAATCTTCAGTGTTTACATCCTTGGCACAAAATGGATACTTCATTAATTTCACAACAACCAAAATCACAACAATTACAATATATTAACTGTTAGGTGATGCTCTAAGGTGGGAAAAATCCGGGTTTAGGCAAAATCCAACTGATTCAATATAAAAGTGTTATTCTAATGTAACTGTTTTAAGGGTGACGGAAGAAGCGACCTGCAAGCATTATTCTATTGGATGGCGTTCAAATCGTTCTAATTTAGTGCGCTTAAACCTTATACAGAACGAAAAATCAATGCTATGAAACTGAGATACAAAAAGTGTCCGAATACTACAACACGTGCGTGGATGATTCATCAGCTGGTTCATACGGTTCTTCTCAAACAATACATACCAAGAAATTTTCGGTATTTGTACCCAAATTTTTAATTGGTGCATAATGTTTTATTTGCAGAATATAAATTTTATCACAATAGCAACATTTTTGTCGATTTTGAGTAGTGTTAATTTTTTGTGATTATTTGTTTTTTAATTCATGCAGTGTATAAATTTTGTCAAGGCATTGCAAACTTTTTTTGTTTTTAATATTATGAAAATTATGAAACGGTTTAGCTGTAAACCGAATTTTTACAATTACCCCTTTTTGAAGGATAAGTGAGTATTTTAAGATTTTAAACCATAACGAGAGTTAAGGACTGTAAAAAATTTCTTATAAGAACTGTTCAATACCGTTTTTTTTTCTCCGTATACTAAGTATGATGAAGCCGGCGACCATCGGTCGATTTTTCATAAATCTTCAGTTATTCTGCTAAAATTCAAATCGTTTTATAACACTGACGAATAACTGAATCCAATTAGTTTTTTTTTTTCGGAAATGTACCCTTTTGACTTTCAAAACATGATAGTCAAAAGAGTTTATCTACAATTTGCAATAGGTAAAATATTTTAAAATGCAGTGAATTATTTTAAAATTAATTTGCACTTGTGTCATGAAAAAGTAGTATCCAGGTAACTTCTTTATTTTTGAGAATTGACTTAAAGTATATCGCGACTGAAGAAAGTGGAAATATCGAATTTTATTTTAGTGAAAACAAATCACTATTACAACCAAAATAAAGAAAGTTATGAATTTTTTTATTTGAACGTTTCCCATATTATTTCCATTGAATTTTTTGAAACGCTTGGACTTGATTTTGATTTTTCAAATTAACCCATTACGACACGGTGAAAAATAAGTATCACACTAGCTTTCATTCCAAATTTTTGACTTCTAAAATACAATGGTGTAATATAATGGTGTATAATGGTCAATTCGTTAAGACTGTGAATATTAAACGGTTTGGGTGGAAGGAGGACGAGTTGACTGGTAGGGATCAATCGTTCCAGGCGATTTTTAAAAGTTAGTTAGTTACGGATGGTCAAATAATTTGGTAGATTTCCCATTTCGGTATCCATATAATTGCCCCAAGGGGGATATAAAGGGAATTAAAGTAATAGTTGCTGCTTATTGGTAAATAATTTGGAGTTTAAGCAAATGAACGACTGGGTCGGATTTAAGAAATTTTGGCCATCCGTGCACGTGCTTGCCTCACTAATCAGTTTCGGAGTTAATTTGAGGCAAGTACCCATGCAGACTCTTTTAAGGGAGACTCCCATCCACCCACGCTGCTAACAAGAGGAAAGGAGGTCGCGGTCTTTCTTTCAAGGACGCTGCTTACAACTATAGGTAATAGATCGGAACCAGCGGCATCACTTGTGAGTCCCTTTTTCAAGTAATTTGTAACGAAAAGCAAATCTAGTTTAAAGGAATCCACCCCACTGAGCTAAGCTTGGGTCAATTGTCACAATGGTCCAAATGATTTATCTAGAATAAATATCTTTCAAAAGTCTTTTAAAAATCAAGTTTCTCTTTTTGTACAGTAGAAAATTAATGTAATTTTTTCATTAGTCTATAGCACACATGTGAAATAGAAAATAAAAATTTCGAATTTTATTTGTTGACAAATCATCTTTAGAATCAAAATAAATAAAATGTTGTTTTAGCTAGTTATTTAATTTAAAACTTTGATTTAATTGAAAACTCAAATTTAGTGAAAATAACTCTCTTTCCTGAAATAAAATTTAAAATTTTTATTTTCTCTTTCATTTACCTGCTGCAACTCACTGTTTGAAGGCAAAGAAATTGTTTCAAACTTCATTAATTTAATTTCCACTGTACGAAAAGGGCAAGTTGATTTTTAAAATACATACTTTTTGTAAGATTATTTATTCGAGATAAATAATTTTGATGATTATTTATTATTATATTTTAGAAGTTGAAAGGTGAAAATACATTTGGGATAAAAGTTAGTTTGATACTTATTTTTCAATGTGTCGTAATGGATTAATTTGAAAAATGACAATCAAGTCCAAGCATTTCAAAAAATTCTGTGGAAATAATACAATTTTTAAATAAAAATCACAACTTTTTTTGTTTTGATCGATTCAATCGATTCACCGATTTCAATTAAAATCAAATCTAATATTTCAAATCTTTTCGCTCTCGACATACTATAGGTCAATTCTCAAAAATAAGGAAGTTACTTGGATACTACTTTTTATATTACACAACAAGTGCAAGTTAGTTTAAAATAATTTTACTGTAATATTTATAAACTCTTTTAAGTATCTTATTTTGAAAGTCAAAGGTATATATTTATAAGGATATAAATATATAAAATTTCTAAAAAAATTGTCGAATCCTACTGAAAAGATTTTAAATCATTCGTTAACTAGTGACTCTAATCAGAAGTTCCACTGTCTGTTTATTTAACGTTAGTAACTACTGTAAAATCCAATAAGACTATTTGTTTGAAAAACTTCAACATTTTTTAAATCTATTAGGTATATATGAATGATCTCTACTTTTTTATTTATATATTTTTTTCATTTAATTCACATTTTTGTCTCAAAATGGTAGGGTTGTGTAATTGTCGGACAAATATTTTTTGGACAATGCACATGTTAAGACAATTGCCCATTTCTGCTACAATAAGAATAGATTTCTTAAACTGCTTTCATATTTATAATCTGATACCTAATGTAACTTATCATCAGTTTGGAGATTTCATGAAGAGATTTCATTTCACTATTATCTCATTATTTCAATCTTTCATGAATAGATTAAAAAATTTTGGATTTATGCAATATTTGTTAATTTTCGAATATTTGTTAATTTTCAGTTTTCATTTTTCAAGTTTTCACTGTTGAAAAATTTGAAGTTTAAGAATCCATGATCATAGTTTATGCAAATAAATTTAGATTTGGCAATTATAATATTTGTCGGAGAATTGTCCAAATTTTGACAATTGTCATTTTAATAATTGCCAAATCTGCAACCCTACAAAATGGTCTATTTGCAACCAACCTATCAACTTAATTAAGCACGCAATTTTAATCCATCTTAAAATTGACAACATTCCTGTTATAATGCCAATTCCATAACTTTTTCCAATTACAACACTTAATGCCAATAAGTATGAAGTTACTACTTTTGTGTTTTAATGAATCACGTACGCAACCATTCCCTTCTCCTCATTAACATATTCTGTCACACCATTGTATCCTTAGTTAATGCTTAAGAACTACTGGACCACTGAGCGTATGTTAAGGAATGGCGGGAATTAGCGTTCATGTTGTCGACATTGTGATCCACTCGTATTTGTTTGCGCTATGCTGAATATGTGTAGATATTTTGAAAACAAAATTAATCTCCATTCTTTATCTAGTCTTATGTTGATACCTGTTATATCATAATTGGAAGTCATAAATTTGGCAATTAACATAAAATCCTCATAATTACCATTGGCCGTTTTAAAATCCGTGGATTTTAAATCAAACAGTTCATTTTAATTGTTTTAAAATTGTCCCACTGCACATGTGTGAAAGCCCCATGGGCAGATAATAATTAGGACATTATGTGTAAATAGCATCGTCCTTCCATTAAATATATAGAGTTCAGTGAATAATCTCCATAAAAATCCTGGACCGAAATTAAGAAGAAGACAGCAAGGAATTCACTCTTTAGAAAACATTTGGTAAAGCTACGTTTACTAGAAAATGAATACTGAGCATATCAACAGTGGTTATCAATGATTTTCAACACAAATTTCAAATCTACTTTGATCAACATGATCAAGCGTGCGTTGAAAAATCTTTGGGAACCACTGTTAAGATCAACATACGAGCTGTCATTTTCTCACATTCGAGATTCTATCAAATACTTTTCTAAAGAAAGTAACCTATGCCATGCGTATTCGGATTTGTCTGTAGTATGACATTTATGTCTGTATGTTGATGTTCGTTTTCTATTAATTGTAAAAAAAAAATTGTTTAAATCATTTAATAATACACATTTGTGATTTTTAATAATTACATTTATAATTTGTACGATTTTGGTTTGTGTTTTTTTATTAAATATCGATACAATTTTTGAAGAGTAACAAGCAGCAGTTAAATTTAGTCGGCGTACTTCACGTTCATTCAAGTGAAAGTTTAATTACAATTAATAAAAAATACGTGTCAAATTTAATAAAGAAAATAGGTGAGCCGTTTTGGCAGACATCAACTTACATTTACAATGAATACTGAACAATTCTCAAATGATGATGATACCAGTGATGAAGATTATGACCCTCAAAACCAAACAGAAGAAGTTGTATCAGAAGTTGATTCTGATGGAAATTTACAAGAGGATTTTTCAGAAAAGAGAGGAATAGATGACAGGAAGAGAAAACGAACAAAAACCAGTAAAAACTACCAAAAAAAACTACAGAAAGTGGAAAAAGACACCAGTGAATCGAGTAAGTTATTCAGTCATAAAAATAATGCATAAAATAAAAATTAATTGTTAGGTAATTCATTAGAAAATAAAGTAGAACAGTTGACTGAAGAAGAAAGAAAAAAAAAAGAGGATGATATTTGGGCTGATTTTATGAAAGATACAGGATTTCAGTCACGAAGTAATATTTATGAAAATACAGAAATGAAAAAAGTTAATCCACCTGTAAAAGCCAGTAGTGATGATAAATTAAAGAAATCAGCGGAAAAAATGAAAATTACGCAAGTTTTTAAGTTTGCAGGTGAAGAAGTTGAAATAGAAAAGGAAGTTGAAGTAGATTCGGCAGAAGCCAGGTTATTAAATACATCGATACCAGAAAGTACAAAAAATTTTAGAAGTACAAGTAGAGGTTTAAGTGGGATTAGTAGTGTGTTGGGTCAGTTAGGCAAAAAACCTAAAATAAGCACTTTGGAAAAATCTAAATTAGATTGGGATAAATTTAAAAAAGAAGAGAATCTTGAAGAAGAACTTCAAACTTATAATAAAGGGAGAAATGGGTATTTTTTTGCATTTATGTTGTGTAACTCATTTAAAAATATATTTTTTTAGTTATTTGGAAAGGCAAGATTTTTTACAGAGAGCTGATTTAAGACAATTTGAAATTGAAAAAGAAATACGTACAATACAAAGAAATAGAAGGACAAACAATTTACTATAATGACTTCTGTATAATGAAACTGAGTATCAATTATTTATTTTGTACATTCCTTTTTATTTCATGCCTTAACTTTTCCACAATAGCTTGTAATTTCTTTTTATTAATATAGAATATTCATGTAAGTGGTTTTTTATTATGTCAAAATTCAAGTAAGATAACTAATACTGATGTATATTGAATTATTGACAGCTTTTCAAATAAGTTAACTTGTTGAATTAAAATGAATTATGCTTTAATTACTTGTACATATTGAAATCTTATATATCAAATGAGTATGGCTAACAAATGGATGAAGTTCTGTATAACCTCTCGTCGAGAGGGTGGTTGATCATTTGAATAAAAACGTACCATATTTGAACTTTGACAAATCACTTAAAATTTTGTAATATTCATGAGATTTGTAATGACTTCTAAAGATTTGAACGAATGTTTGTATTGTACCGTGATCAGAATCGTTCATGAACTCTTTGATTATTGCATTCGTGATTGTATCGTATGATTCAAAAAATTTCTGATCCAGAACAGCTATGAAAAACAAGATTTGAAAATTTATGGCTTCCCTTGAATCATCAAATCATAAATCTCATTACAATAGTTATCATGTCATAAAATAACTAATAGGGGTATATACGTGTTTCAGCAAGTTTAGAAACGGTTTCTATTTGCAAAACAATCAAAGTTAGGTTATAAATAACAAACAAGTTCACTTATGATGTATAATTTCCTAATTTAATAATAATTAATAATAATTATTAATTACTGCAACTAATAATGAACTTTTGTGACAGGTCAGGCTAAAGCTGCGTTATATGTTTTCGATGCTTTTATTTTTTACAACTGCTCTTGATCAGAAAACATTTTTGGATCATTCGATTGATCGATCAAAAATAAAATACCTGCAGTTCCTTTTTAGCCGCCAATATTTTTTGTCATCTGTTAACAATTTATAAAGTAAAGTTAGATTAAAACGTTCACTTAAAATTATTCTTTAAAATAGTGGTTATGAAAAATTCAAAAAAAAAATCAATAAAACTTGTTTACTTCTCAAAAGATTTTTTTTTTTTTGACACAATACTGAATTTTTAACATAAACACGTTTCAAAACAGAAGCGCAGAACAGCAGACCCGATGACAGATTCGGATGGAACTCAAGATTGGCATTGTTAGCTGCAACACGTGTACAAAAAACATTTTCGCATTTAGCGATATAGTTGTGGAAATGAATATTGGTCAAGTCAACTTCCACCTAATGTAAAGGGTGGGATGCCTTAGCAGGATGTTAACACTGCTGTCTTACACATAATCCGCTTAAACTACTAATCTTTATTTATAACTGGTTATACTTACATTAAACTTCCAGCTAGGTAGTATTTTATAACCCCATTTATACCTAAACGGAATCCGTTTATCTGATTTTATTTCTCTGATCCTATGCACTTTTTTGTTTTGTGTATATTTCATGTGTTCCTGTGTATGTACTGGCATTATTTTCATAAAAATTAAATGTTTATTTTTACATGTACCTAATTGTAAATATTTATCATAAACCTATACCTATTTTCCAGTACAGCAACTATTTCAAATATAAACCTGATTTACATCATTGCTTATAACACAGCTCCATTTCAGGTCTAACCCTCCCAGCGGGAGATGAGTGGTGGTTTTAAAAAGTCATTTAAAAATCTATTTTCTACAATTGTAGAGGTAGTTTAGTTTTGATCGCAAGTTATTTCACGCCTACATGTGGGTGGTAATAAACGGTGTTCAAAAAAAAAACAGTCAAGTGACCTGACTTTTTTCGTAACGTATGTCCTAGCGCTTGAATCATTAATTCATTATAACGAAGCGCAAGACGGCAAGACGCAACCGCTGTCAAATGTCAAAATTAACGAATAAAATAAGCTACGACATATGTTCGTCAAAACAAAATCCTACATGAAGCGACTTGACCGTTTTTCTTATTGAACACGGGTTATTAAATATTTACTAATCTAAAGTGAAACAACTGTTGTATACTCTTAACAAATTGGGTCCAACTACAAATTCTGCATATTTAATAAAAATCAAATTAAGTTACTTTAATCGCAAGATTAGAAAATGCGTGTGATAAAAAATAATGACCATTAAATCAGAATTGCTATAATTATTAAAAACAATAAACAGAGAGAGTAATTAAAAATTGTCATAATAGGGCTAAAAACGGGAGGAGTTCGATAGTATCCACTCAACACAATCGTTCCACAAATATTTGAGTTTTATTGTTACTCAGTATATTTCAATTTCCAGTTTGTTGTTGCTTTCAAAATATTTGTAATTAATTCTACGTTAACAAAAATTATTCCAAAATTTTATTTTATTTTATTTGCAATACAAATTGAAAATAAACTGTACAATTACATCATTCTAAGCAGGTATAAAACTGAAAGTGAATATTCGAGCAATGACTACCTAAATTATTAATGAATTTCTAGAATTTAAGATATAAAATGTAATTTTAAGCTTAAGATTTACAAATACTTATGTTTTTCATATCTAAAATTCACTTTTCTCTTTAGCTAACTTTTCTAGTTTATTAATAACTACACTTAAATCAGCGTTTTTGTTTAATTTCAAAAATACTGAATTTCTTTTTTCATGAAATTCTAACCATTCAGGTATTTCTCTAGAGATGACTCTTAAATGATCTTCTATTTCAGTTTTATTTAAAAAGCACCGATAGCTATTACCCAATTTTTCTGCAACCATGTCCAGTTGCAAAACACATTTTTTTTCGCTTACAAATACGCTTCTTGTAAATCTAGCTATTTCTGGTAGTCTACAGTATAACTGCACTTCTTTATCCTTATCAACTGATCTCGTCATTGAAACCAATGCTTTAGCAACTTGTTTTTGACGAACCTTTTCCAGTAAAGCTTTTGGAATGCCTTTCAGGATGGATGTTTGCGGGACTGGGTTTTCTTCTTCTGATAATGGAGCTGTTCCACGGACTGCCTTTAACTTTGCTAATGCTTGTTCCATTCTTGTATTACAATTAAATATTTGACGTGCTTTCTCTAGAACTTCCTTTCCTGTGGTAAATTTTTCATGAACAGGGGTTTGTGGGATGTTTGACTCTTCAATGTCTGGAACTTTCTCTATGTCAAATTCTGGATGCCAACGAGTTATTTGATCTTTTTCGATAATCATTGGTGGATTGAGTGACAATAAAAATTCGTTATGATAATTTTTTACCAATTCAATTAAGGTTTCATACAATTTTCGTCTTCTCTTCAAAAGAATTTCTGATGTCATATTTTCTGTTGTTTCAATATTGGGAATAACAACTAAATTCCATTCCTCCTGCCGTATTCCGTTTCCATACTGCTTTAATTTTTCTTGGCGAAAATCGTAAGCGTTTGGATAAATATATTTTATTTGTGCCAAATGCTTTCGCGTCAAAGTTTTTTTCAGCATTTCTTCTACCGCAGGTTTGAGTTTTACTAAGGTAATAACTTCTTTGCGATTATATAGTATTTGTGAAACTGTATCAATAGCACGAAATATTTCAGTCAAAGTTCGATATTTATAAGGCAACTTCAAACCCTGTTTCACTGCGTTACTGGGTATTTCTTTGGTGGATATTTCAGATACTATAGAAGAAACTTTGTTTGGTGAACCTATTACACCGAGTAAATTTCTTCGCACACTCGATTCTTTCTTTGGGCTCAAATACGGTTTTTCTGGTGACTGGAGCTTTTGAGGGCTGAAAAAAATTAAATAAATAACATATCATATCAAAATGTATCTTAAAAATAGTGGTCACAATAGATTCTTAAATTACTTGATCACGAGTTATTTCATTAATAATTTCCATTACAGTTACTGAAAATTCAAACTAATTTGTCCTTCTATACGAAAAAATGACGTTGTAATAATAAGCAAGAGTTTTGTTGTGGAATGTCCACAATTCTTATAATTTCTTGAATTTATAAAATTTTTTCAAATTTTTCGCCTTCGAGATAGCAGAAGGGTGTGATTTTCATGTATTCGATTTTTTACTTGAAGCATTGGAAAGTGAATAAATTAAAAATGAATTTTATTAAATTGAATTTAACTAATTGTCAACTTAAGCTACAAAACGAATATGTAAAAATAATAATAAATAAACATTTTAAATATTGTTTTTCTCACACAGGAATAAAAGTCAAACAGAAATTGTACAAATTGCATATTGATAATTATATGGTATTTTCGATTTATAAAATAAATTCAACATGAACTGCATTAGACAATGTTTTGTTACTTATTTAAATCCATAATGGTTAAATTTCTGTCATTCTTTTCCAGTTATGTGCCCAAACCATGTTCAAACTTAGTGTTACTCGGGATATGCCTGAAATACTCGATATTTTTCGTTTCATCTGAGTTGATGTCATTGTCATAATGGAACTAATTTGATCATCTTTGATACAACTAAAACGTGATTACAAGAAAATTATAGAATTAGGTAAAAATATTCCGTAATATTTGGGAAGCTTTAAATATGCGCTTAGGCGTAATAGAATCTTTAAAACTCCCTAATGCATACAAAGTGATTGGTGATATTCAGTTTTAATTTTACTTGGACCAAACACAAGTGACCTAACCTATGTGCGTTATCTGCCAGTGTCAAAAATATAGGTCACAGCTAGAAAGTAGATCAGGTTAGATTTATTTCTTAAGTTCATTAAAACATAGCTTTGGATCCATTTTAAATAATCTCGTTATTAAAAAAAATCAAAGAATCGTCGGATGTTATTTTGTAACCAAATTATTACCAAGCAACAAAAAATAAAATCAATAAAATACCATCTTGAAAAATTGAAGGCATGTCAATACAAACTCAACTGTACACTGTGAAAATGTACATAGCAGGTAGACGATCACAATCTGACTACTGATTTATTCTTTGTTTACCTTTGCATTTGAAGGTCTAGTGGTTGCTTTAAACGAAAAATCAGCAAGCAATATTGTAACGATTATAATTCTAGTTTAAAAGGCAGCTACTAAGATTTTTTGCACTAAACTCTGGAAGAACAGATAGACACTTGTAGTGTTACAAACGAGTTTTTTTTTTTTTAATATTATGATTATAATATTAAATTATATTATATAATATTATCATTGAATGGTGAATCTTTAATTAAGTCACTATAAATTCGTAACTGATAATTGCACCCTAAATATTAGATGTTGCACTGCAACATACTGTCCGTTTTTGGTATTTTGTTTTCTTTTTTAAATCCAAAATTATTAAGTTAATAATTCGTATTTCTCATTAACCTTTTTTGTGCAAAAATGTAACGTCATTAATATAAAACAAGTTAAACTATAGAATAATTGTTTTCATAAATTAAGAAATCATGTATGCCAAAAAAACTACTGTTTTAACAGTTTGGATACATTCTAAATATCCAAAATTATGACTTTTTTTGTCAATAATTTTATATTTGTTTGAATATGAATATATAAAACTATAAAATTAAAGCAACAATTCATTCCGCAATTATGGTTTATTGAGAGTTGTTCAGTTCTATACTAAATACAGAATCATTCTTGGTAAGTACTGTTTAATTAAATTGTGTTTCTATTTATAAGTAAATAACAAACATCATTCGAACTAAATTACGATTGTGTCTAATTTTATTGCATTTTGTGTTTCCTAACTTTTTATAATATAAATAGACCCCAAATAACGGAACGAAATGATGCATTGTCCAAATTAAAAAATATACAAATATACACCAAATGTGTATATTTTATTAATACAGTTAACTAACGTGTGTTCAAAAAAAAACGTGAAGTCGCCTCATGCCGAATTTTGTTTTGACGAACGTATGTCGCAGCTTCTTATTTTATTCGTCAATTTTGATATTTGACAGCGGTTGGATCTCGTCATCTCGTGCTTCGTTATGATGAATTAATGATTCAAGCGCTAAGACATACGTTACAGAAAAAGTCATAAGTCAATTGACCGCTTTTTTTTTGAACGCCGTTTATGAATCACATGGGCAAACTCTCTTAAATGAATTTTTAATAATTACTATTTTCTAAAAGTTTTATAATTACCTACTTATATATATTTAATGTTCTTCATTATGTTCGGAAAAGCCCAAGCAAAAAAAGTCCAAAATGACATTGCCAGACTAAAGATAAAATAACTTTACAATGAGTCGTAAAGAGTTAATCCATTCAAAATATTAAAATTGATTAAACAATAATTGCCTTTAAAAGATACATAGTTAAATGTCAGAAGTTTGTTAACATTAATTATTATTATTACACAAACAATGTGTTAGCATTATTTAATTTTTTTAATAGTAATTAAAGATTATCCAATTGAAAATTTCAATTTTATTACTGCTGTAGTAATAATTTTCAAAATCAGAAATAAAGTATGAGAAACAAAACGTTTCGAAAAGAAGGTAACAATTAAGAAAAATGTTATTTGTTGTTGGACAAAAGATAAAAATAACTTAATGATGCAATGCTTTAAACTCCTTTATAAAACAAAAAGTTAACTTTCTATCTGATCTCTTATAATCTGCTATCGAAACGAAATAATCGAAACAAATCCTCAGACACGTCAATTTTATATTTCAAAAGCACACCTTCTTATGCAAAATTCAATTTCAGAACTTCATTTCTTTTCAACTAATGACGTCATCAACATTTTTTATAAATGGCAACCCCTCATTTGTTGTCGTGATTTTGATAGTTCGTTTAGTTGTCAAAACGGTGACTTAAAACTTTTGACACCTTACATAAGAAAATTTTAATGCAATTTTGATTTTAAATAAATGTAAATTGAAAATTCTGTAAAAAAAATTAAATTAAACCATAAAGCTAAATCGTAAAGATATAATATAAACGTATTTGTTTTTTGTCAACAAAAAATATAAAAAATTGCTTGAACTTTTGTCACATAGTTATTACACGTCATAATTTCTTTGACTTGCTACAAACGAGTTTGCTATAATGCTTGTTGGAAACATGACCAGAATTCAACAACAGGTATGCGATTTGTTCAATATGAAATATTGAATATCCAGATCGACCAATTACCATCAGTCTAGCATCAGTAAAATCGAAAAGAAATTTAGAGAAACTGGACATGTAAGAGATCTTCCAAAACCTGGTCGTCCTACAATTAGTGAAGACACGAAGATCAACATTCTTCTACATCTAGAAGAGAACCCTTATACTACGTCTCGACCAATCCAATCGCAACAGAAAATGAAATTAGTCAGTGTTCGGTGCTTCAATTATTTAAAGAAGAAAAATATTATCGTTACAAAATTCAATTATCTAATACAAGAACTTAACGAAGATAATCCTGATCGTCGATTGCAATTTTATGGATATGCACCAGAATAACCCACGATTTTATCACCACATAGTTTTTTTCGGATGAAGCTTCATTTTGCCTAAATGTCACAGTTAACCGGCAAAATTGTAGGCACTGAAGCAGAAAAAATCCTCACTGGATGAGTGAGACGCACGATTAATTCCAGGTTGTTTTTTTTTGTGTTTAATTAACCCGATAACCGTGTAAAATATAAGAAAATAACCGGTTATTAATGATTCTTTAGTTGGTTGAAAGTTGGGTTGGCAGCATTGAGCATAGCTTGGCTAATGGCAGATTGGCAGCATGGTTGTAGCCCACGTCCAGCCCCACTCCCTCCCCTAAAGTAAATACAACAAAATGATATTGTTAATTTCTTTATAATCACTTTCCATATAATAACTTTCGTTTTGTATTTTTTACAATGTATGTTATTTGTAGTAAATACTATTTTCATAATAAAACTAAATTACTAGAAATATTTTACCAATTTCTTTATTTGTTATGACCATGTAGGTATAACCGGTTAATAACCAATTATTTCTTTCCGATCATTTTATTAATCCAGGTTCGGTTAGCTTAATCGATTAACATATAACCGTTTATTTTCCCATAACCGCCCACTCCTAATTGGCAGTCGTGGCCCGGTGAAGTGGCTAGATCTTACACCTCTCGATTTCTTTTTATGGGAATACTAAGTCTAAGGCTCACTCTAACAGACCACAAAATCTCGAGGATCTTAAAAATTGGCTTAAAAATGAAATTAGACACATTAGTTAGGAAGGAATTCACAACGTTTTAGAAGACTTTATCGACAGACTTGCTTTATGTACTTCCTGAGATTTTTAATTTTATTTTGAATAATAAGCAAATTACATTTTCTCTTGTACAACTGTTTTTCTCCAAAATTTTCTTATTTAAGGTGTCAACCGTTTTAAACCACCCTTTTGACAATTAAATGATTTATCAAAATCGCGACACAAAATGAAGGGTTGTCATTTAAAAAAAATGTTGACATCATTAGTCGAAAACAAATAAAGTTTTAAAACTGAATTTTGCAAAAAAGAAAATAAGATATTCCCATTGCGCCAATTTACTAAGTTTGTAATCGTTGATAAAAATTTGATATTATTCACAATTTAATTTAAGTTTTCCGTGATATAGGATGCGCTATTGCCAAATGTTAGGTATCTGAGGACTAAAAGATGCAAATACTGTGTTCGGTACAATCAACCGAGGTCGTGCTTTCCTAAACAT
>QDEB01100279.1:0-17469 GCA_004193795.1 Asbolus verrucosus | reverse complement strand
TCTTTCTTTTAAACATTTTTCAATGGATTTTGTTTTTCAAATTTTAATCGTTTATTTCTTTCGATGAGTCTAATATTATACCAAAATTTTAAATTTCTACGACCTTTCTTTCTGCGTGCTTCGCTTTTTTTGGCGGTCAGTACATTATAATTATTGTAATCAGCGAATGTGTAACATATCACAAAATTAAGTATTTACACTTATAATGAAGTAGGTACCTTTTAAAAGGGGTACTTTCACATTTTTTTATTAGATTTATTTTATTATTTAATAGTCTCCATGTCACTTTTTATCAAAAGTTTACATTTGTTGGCACGATGTTTGACTCTAAAACGGAGAAGATTATGAAATATATTTTTGTGATATTCGTTTACATAAAACTGTATGAAGAAAGATAAATCTATCATAAACGACAAACTAAATGAGGTCAGAAACAATGGCTGAATCACACCTATTTCTCTGCCTTTACGAAACATAAGTGTAAAATACTACGAATTATTCCCGTAAAAGGCTAACAACGATTTCTTTTAATTTAATGTTCTCACATATGAAAACAAAATTACGTGGGGTGTTATTGTATTAGTACTGAGCGAACTCCTGCAGTAAAACAGACACTGCCTGTATCCTGTATGAAATATAACGACGTAGGTGTTATTATATTTTAATATCAAGCTCTTAATGTACTGTCTGGAGATGTACGAGCTACATTTGAATAGATAAATTACTGCAATTTAATTCAATTGCATGAATAAAATATAATAATAATAAGCATGCACATCGGTTTCGTATGACAACAAAAATTATATGGATGGATAGCATTCTTAAAATTTGCAGAAATGCAAATACACGGACGCGCTTATTCTGGTGTAAAGTGCTTGGAATTTATTTTTATTTCTTTTTTTTTTTGTTTAATTTTAGATACCACTGTTTTTCGATATCTATTATGTGGATTATGTAGTAAAAATTATGGAGACGTTACAATCTGACAGCTGAATTTATAAAATTTTTGTAGTGTTATTGAAATGCAATGTATGATTTACTGAAATTGTATACTTGCATACACGATTTTAACAGGTTTTGTTGTGAATAGGACAGTAACTTTTATTAATTTAATGTTAACAGTTGTACTTTTAACAAAATGAATTCACATCAAAAATTGTTTACACTGAAGTTTTATTTCAATGAAATACAACTATTTGTGCATATAGTCGTTTGTTTAGTTGTAATTTAATTATTTATTATTTTTGAAATGGTAACAAACAAAATGTCCTCAATTAACAAATGAACAAAAATGTAACACATTATTTCAAAAACTTTATAATAACTCCAAAAACTGATCTTTGGTTTAATCAATCTTTTATTTGCCTTTTTTAAGTTTTATATAGGTAGATACTATTTCTCTTAAAGATAAATATGTTGACTTATAATGTTCAACACAGTTTTTTATTATCAGTTTAGCAATAGTTATTGAGTTATAAATAAAAATATTGTCACGTATTTAGTGGACGCGTTTCACTAAAATACATTGGTTATTTTACTACCAATTTTCATTTTTTATGTTTTAGTGACATGTCTTAATTTGACAGTGTCTTTAATTATATCAGCGACATTAACTTTAAACGTACTATTGAAAAGAAAATTAAGTTTACGTCATCTGCTGACTTTCGGTTGACCAATGTTGTTTAACCATAGCAAGTTAACGACGGAATCGAATTTTTTCCCTTAACAACGAGTATATAAAATCAAAGGTTTGAAGTAATATTTTTCAATAATTTTTCCTGAAGACCGGTTTTGAACTAGAGATTGGAATGAATACAGTTTAAAATGTACCATCATATTCTGGTTGGAATAACTCATTGCTTTGTTTATAGTAATGCAAACTGAATGAAAAACCAAATAGGTACATTTTTTGACAAAGTGCATAGTATAGATAAGGAATTATAAACTGTCGAAAATTTAGTTGTTTATCTATACATCTTCTGTTATTAAAATTTTCAAAAATAAGTATGTAATTTCAACAAAAAATGAAAAAAAAACTGGGTACCACCATTATGCATGTAATGAGAAGTAAAATATCTCTTTCAAAAATAAAGAGAAAATAGTATCCTAGTAGAAATAAATGTTACAATCATATTTGGTATAATTGAAAATTTAAGTTATAGTGGCATACCAAAGACGGTAATTTGTTGCTATTACTTAGGACATTCAACTCAAATCACCAGATATAGTTGATCTTTGAAACAAACTCGTTGAGTTAAATACAGTTAAAATTAATAATCTGCTTAAGTTTAGGTAATTTGGGCGTATCTCTTTATTGTTGGTGGTACATTATGTTTATAATTTGGCTAATTCAGTGTAAATCGTAAAATGGATCATAGCGTCCAACTGACAGTAAAACGTAAATGCGATATCGTAATTATGGGACTGAAATACTTGCATAGTGGATGTTCCGAAAATACATTGTGTACAAATGTACTATTAGTTTGGTTTCATCCTTCTCTATAAACATATCAAAATATTATTAAAGTAAATGAAAGCAGTCTGTGGACACGATCCAACTGTATCCTGCCGTAAAGTCTTAATTCATTAATGATAGTTCCTTTGATACTGAATTAACGATGCGGAATCTTTGATCTACACCGTCAGCATAAACAAACTCACCGCCTTACCGACACAACGCCGCAAACTTGAGAAAACAAAAGATACCATTTCACAAAGACTTGTTAGATGTCCACTAGTAAACAGACATAAATGTCGTTTGATTGGATCCGATTTGCCTAAAACTCTTTCATGAAAAACGGAATATAATGCCGCGTAGCCCTTTTACTATCCAAAAATAGCGAAAGTCACATAAAAACAAATCAAAACAGGGTAAAAGTTGCAGCAAATGGTAACATTAGTTTAAATCCCCTAGGAAATCTATCACAAACGTCAAAGATTCAGAAATAAGGCAGCCCGGCATATTTCTACTTATTTTTGGAATTGGGGGAATACGCAAAATCGATTTTAACAGACATGTGTCTTTATTGATGTAACGATTCAGGCACGGCGTATGCGTCTCGAGAGATACCAGAGGGTGCTAAGGTCGCATTGGAAATGCATTGAGAACATATGGGTTCAATAATTACGCTTTTAAGACTGAATAAATTTAAACTTTGGTATATAAATAGCTATCGTCAATAGGGGTTATATGTCGATTTTTGAAAAGATAAAGCGACGACTCAGTCTAAATATTACCACCCATAACAATTAATCAATGTAATTAGATATTCTTGGAAATAACTTAGGCATTCAGGTTTCTCCCAATCATTCAAAATATTATCTAATCCTGACATAATTAACTGGAAAAATTCTAGCATTAATCGTCTGTTTTTATATCGTCAAATTCTACTTTACTCTCAATAAATGTCATCATATAATTCAGATGATTCGATAAATTCTACCGGAAGTCATTTATTAAACCTTGAAAACAGAACAAATAATAACACGTAATTCCTTAAAAAAATTTCTAATGTGGCGCAGTGATTTGTAAAACGGTGCCCCAAAGCTCCTTAAAAACCTCACTAAAAGGTGGTGTTTATGACATTTAATTGCTGTGCTAAGAAAACTATTTTCGACTACCAACAGCATTAAAGAGATACTTTACAGTCATTAACTAATTTAATTGTATACAGCTTGAGTTAATATCTTCAGACCAAGTGTTTGACTTTAAACTATCTTATTAGGTAAATAAAAAAAATATAATTATTTTTCAGTAGAATGTTTAATGGTATTTTAGAAACAAATTGCTTCAATTTGCCGTCTAATTGGGTTAAGCAAATAAACCTAGTTGTAAATCGACCAAGAATCAGTTCAAGTGTCAAAAGCATTATAATGAATAAACAAATTAAATTTGAATAAATGAATTAATTTATACTAATTACATAAGTTATTTTAGCAAGCAATATTCCATTACTAAAATTTACTGACGTTAAATTTAACCACTTAAAAATGAAGACTTTCATCATCAATTTTAGCGATTTTCTTCTAATGTAATTATTACCAACGTTATATCAGAATTTTATTTAACTATTGGTGTGTCATATGTATTAATTACGTAATTTTCCATTTATGATATATAGCAAAATCAAATAATGTAATTGTCAACACATAAGCACGTACGAGCTACTATTATTGGCAATTTATGAATAATTTTTATTGATTTTACACGTAAAGGATAATAAATTAGCTTATAATGTTCATTTAATAACAAACCAATACCAGTACCTAGATATACCTAGTATTTGTTTTTTCTTAGGGTAAATTAATAGGCATAATGGATTTGGGTGAGTTAATTTCTTTTTTTTTTTGTTAAATGTTTATACTTCTGAGTGATCATATCACTCACATAAAGTATCAACTTTAAAGATTAGATTTTCGTATTATTTATTTATTAGAAATAATAATAAATTCTTGTATTTACACACATACCTATTTATGTAATATTCTTAATAAGATTCGTAACAACTAATGTAGTTATATTTTACCATAATGGAATATAAAATTTGAAAGATAGATAAATTTATAATTAAATTGCAGTTAAAATTATGTATTAACGCAATAGAATTGATGTGCAGTTTATATCAATGTTTTTATATGTTGTATAACTGACCATCTCTGAGTTTTATTTTTGTGAATTTATTATGGTTCAAAAGCACAACTGGCAAACATATGCCAAGAAGCAACCGGATGTTTCGTGCCAACGATTGATTTGATGGAATTCATATTGAATAATTCTAAGTTTTGTAATATTTATCAATAAAATTAGTACATTTAGTTTCAGGAATTTTCAGAATTCTTAATAATTATTACTGTTAAATCAAGATGAACTGCAAAATATAACTCTTTAACTTTTACTATTATTAAAAAATTATATTTGATTTTTTTTATTTAACCTTATAAAACGTTAAGGAAAATTTTAGTACATTTAAGGATCATACTTAATGCTTTCTTGAAATAATCACATTTAATTATCACATCCTCATCCTAATTTAAATAATTTTAAAATTTCGTAAAAAATTTGCTTAAGGGGGTTGTAATTTCAATAAGGAAGCACGTGTTCATAGGATTTATGTGTATTACTAGGTTTGACGTTCTGTTGACGTCACTAATTTTTTTATCTCAGTCTTTCTACACTAAAAAATTTACACTTTGACAAAAATTAAACAACTGAAAATCAGATAAATAAAAATCTTAAAGGACATATAAATCTGAGAAAATTGATTGTCTTTTATTAATGCTGAAAATTTTTGCATGTACCCTTTAGGAATTTTTTTCTCCCTTTGAAGATGTGAAACTTTTGGACCATATAATAACGAGTATTTATACATGTAATTTTCAATTTAAAATTTGTTCGAAGTCAGAGCAATCACAGAAAGAGAGGAAATGGGCAAGCAGCCCTGGCAGTCTGGATTACATGAAATATGTTACTGAACGACAATATCTGAAATAGTGGTAATTGTTGTGTACCTACTATAGTATGTCTAAATAATTCATTAATTTGGAAACAAATCCCCTTTTGGAAGGCCAGATCTGTCGCTCACCTACCCCACTAACACATGTATTAATCTCATATAAGGGGGAAGTAAATGACTCAATCAACGACATAATGAAGTGGTCTGAGCGATTTGGTCCGAAAGCGGTGAAAATAACGTTCGTAAAGGACTCCAATACTTCTTATCGTCGATAGATTTGTTCAGTGGTCTTCAGCCTTAAGATTCAATCATTTATCTGCAAATGGATTTGGCGAGGGGTCATTTCTGGAACATTTCTCCGGATTTTACAATCGGCAAACATGTTGCTTCTCACGGCACTAAACTGCCGAAATCTAACACGGAATTGCCCTGCCACGGAGCGGCTCCCAAAATGTTGATTTATTGCAAATTGCACACGGTTACATTGTTTCCAGTTCTCGCCTCGTAACTACCCTTTCACAGCTCACAGCGATTTAACAAACGCTCAGACGAATTTAAATAATTATTTCAAGGAAATTTTGCACCAGTAGAAATTACTGTTGATGTCAAATTTATGTGTATAGCTCTAAATTTAACCTCTAACCCCTGTCGATGTATTTGGGATTATGAGATCTAGACAGCTGTGCTACACATTTGCCAGCCGTCTTGATTAAGAGCAGCGGCCGGAATTAGTCAGCTCTCTTGATTATTTTGTTAATTCATTAATTTACCCCAAACGATTTGGCAATTTCCTCTTGTATAAGGACTAACGAGGAATGAATTTAATTACGTGTTGTGTGTTGTTCACTTGGTGATTGATAATGTGGTAAATATTTACAGCACGTCCCACTAAATAATACTTTGGATTTTTTATCAGGATTGGGAAAGAACTGAAACGATATAGCTCATTTATCAACACAAATTAATTATACCAGACAACTATAATTTTTTAAGTCGGTTAGGTCATTTAAATATTTTGAATTACAATTTAAAAATCACAAAGGTTAAAGGTTGACATACCGACGTGGTACTCATAATTTAATAGATTAAGTATAGCTAATCTATTTTATTCGTAAGCTTTATTAATTTAAATAGTTTTAACATTTTTTATATTAAAGGTTCATCAGTCTACTCCAGACTGTCTTAATTTGGTCTTATAATAAACTTAATTTTTTACTTGTCATATTCCCGTACATTAATGTAGTACTATAAACATTTTAAATTTTCAATAAAAATATAAGTTTTTATAGATTAATAACAATAACTGTATAGTATTATTTATTATCCTTACTTTGGTGAATAGGTAAAATAAGATTAAATTAAAATAAATGTTATCATTGTTTTATTACATTTGGTGTAGACTATTACCTCACATATTTTTCAAATTTAAAGAAATAAAACACACTTTTCCATTTTACTATTTTTATATTTTATTAATCTCTTTTCATGAGCTGAGTAACTATGAAAATTAATTTGTTATAATGAGAACCATGATTTTTGTGATGTGTACAGGTTTATATAACAACAAAACAAAATTTTAATAATACATTGTCGATACAAGTTTCAGCCTAAAGTAACCTTCAATAATCTGCCAGTGGGGATCACGTAGCGCAATTGCTAAAGTAGTCACATTTTTAATTCTGTTTAATGGTGCAGTGTTCGCTTGTTTACATTTGATTGATAAAATGATACCTAGACAAGAAAATTACATATTCGTAAGTAGACTGAAAGAACAGTTGAGATTAATATTTAAAGTTAAAGGTTTTCAAAAGTTTAATGTGATAGCATTTCAATATTCAAAATAAAATATATTATGTACTAAAAATATTATACAGTCGTTTCGTGAAGAAAAATTGCAGAAAACATTGTTCTGAAAAAAATTGGCAGTAAGTTATTAACTTCTTTTAGTTCTTAAGTGAAAAAAAATCGGATCTTTTCTTAAAGTTGTCATACATTTGTCCAGCATGGCGCAGTCTAAGATGATGTGGTTGGAATTAAATCCAATTAAAGTCGTAGATTTGTATGCTCAAAAATATTTGCGATACATATAACCTATATATTTTTGGTTTCCATTAATCGCATCGCAATTAAATCTAATTTCAAAGTAACCATAAACCCACTTTATGATGTAAAGCTGGCTGCAAGTCTGTATAATTTATTAGGCAATGTGATTTGAATGAAGAACTTTTTTATATTTTTATTCGCTTATCTGAGAAAGTATTTATTTATAAAATTAGGTGTAAAAGATAATCTTCGATTCCAGTTTGTCTGGAAACGATCTCAATTTTGTTTTTATAAATAAGGATAAAATTTTAATATTGTTCCTTTTTTTATGTTGCACTCTTAAAAATAACATATTTTCGATTAATAATTGGTTGTGTCGATATTTTGGTAATTTGTAAGTACTCTTAAAGTTCACTTTTGCTACAAAAAATTTCATGTTTGTAAAATTCATTGTTATTTACTGTTCACGGGGTCCTTTAGTGTCATTAAGAGTTTGATTACCCTTCACTTAAATTTTTTAGGAATTTTGTTTGCTTAGTGATTGTAACAGATTTGTTATTTCAAGTAAAAAAACAGAACTAAGAACAATTATTGTTAATTATTTTAAATTAATGAAACATTTTTGTCCTTGACTTAATTCAGTTATTAACTTGTCATATATAGGTATAGGATTTTTTAATTTTAATATGCTGTAATCTCCCTGTTTTTTAAAATATCGCTAATTGTGTTTTAATACATTAGTAAAAATGTGTTTCCAATATCTTAATAACAATAAAAACAAAGGAACTTTTTTCTCGTTAATAACAGTGTTGACTTGTAGATGGATTTGATAAATGTAAAAAAAAGTTATTCTGCTTTAACCAGATGAACTATACAAAAAAATAGTTACATATTTACTATATCTGAGTTGGTATCCTAGTATTTGAAGAAGTGGTTCCGATTAACGACTAAAAAAATAAAATAGCTATCATCATTTTTGCCATTTGTATAGATATTTACTTTATATAGGCTATTACTGAAACCGTTCTAAACCTAAATCATCATACTAATTACTTACATTGACCTTTATTGGATACTACAATTAAAGATAAGCATTTATAACAAAAGTTCTTATCGAAACTGAAAGACGACCACTATCGTTATGGAGTGTAAATAAAATGAAATCAAACAAAAATAATAAATAAATCGACCACCCCATTTATCTTGTAACATCCTTACTTATCGCGATATTAGATTATATCAACCTACACCTCACTAAACGGCCACTCAACCCGTGTTCAAATATGATAATACGAATAGCAAATGAGCTGTCTATGTGATGAATTACAGGGTCCCACTCCTCCGCGCCAGCTACGTCTGTAAATACTTTATAATTACACACCGGTCTGCTTTGATTCCGTTCTCTAATGAACGTCGTAATAGCTGTTTAAACAGCTCTCACCCCCCTCGTGTAGGTCGATTATGCTAAATAAACGCTGCTCCTATTCCACCACCACCTAAAAAAATGTAAATAACTGGAATTTCTGAGTGTAAGAAGCATAAAAGCTGCGCGTTAATGTTTTGGCTACGCTTAAAACACCAATTTAAACCCTTGACTTGAAGGTAAAATCTGGTAATCCGCATAAGCTCCGAAGGGAAACTGTTTACCTAGTCTTCTTTCCACAAATTTACCCGTAAGTCCGGGGGCTAAACTTCTTATACCTGAAATTACTGAGAATCGAATGCACCACCCACCAATTTCTTTTTTTGGTTGTTGCCAATTCGTCATGAGCCTTTAGTATTGTTTCTGATCCGATTCGAATCAATCGTGTTCCAAAAGTGTGGTGTATTATGGTGCAACAATGGCCAAGTCAGATCTCGCGGAGGTCAGTGCATGTTTAATTTAATGCCACTAGCTCATTAACACTTGTTGGGTTCACTTAGGGTTTTACTATTTAAAACTAGGCTCTTGTTAACGTGGTGGCGCTAATTAATTACATAAATAGTTTCAATACAAAGCGTTTTATTCTTTTTACGTACTTATATTTTATTAACAATATGGTAGGTGTTTTATTTTTATATCCGATACCTGAAGGCCTATGTGTTGGCTTTTATTTGGTTTCTTCTCTAGTGATTTGTACATTTCTTTGTTTATTCTTTTATTTAATAAGTCGACGTGTGTGGGATTTGTTTTATGGCGTTTTATTAAGTGATGAATTTAACACTTTATTTTTATTATTGTTTCATTAACAGTTTCCCAATCCGACGAATTCTAAATGGCATACACCTTTAGATATAAAAGCCACGTAATAATTTAATTAACCTGTCCATTACAGGAATCTCTCGTACATAAACGATTAATAATCCTGAACAAGTTTTTTCGTAATACCAGGTTTTTATATTGCTTGAAAAACATTGGCACAGTATGCGCAAAATTTAAACTGCAACGGTTATTTATTTTTAAAACAGATTAAATTGGTATAATTAAAATAGTTTTGCATCTAAATAAACATGAAATAAGACTGATTATGCAGAGTTTTAAAGAAAACCGAAGTTTTATAAAAAAACACGGGAAAAGCGAATAATCAAAACCACATTTACAAGAGATGAAATGTGAAAAATGTGAAAAAACTCTTGGGAGCTCTAGTGCATTTACTTACGGTCACACATTGACGGTTGTCTAAAACTATGCTAAATTCTGCAAAAAAAAAACCTAGTTTTTGCTAGCAATTTTTTTGTTTTTTGTAAAATTCAGCTTTAAATGTTTCATAACTGTAATAGTATTTTTCATAGACATTTCAATTCTCTTTTTGACATACTTGGGGTTACTGATACTGATACATACTGATACATACTTGTGATAACTGATTAATGTTAACTGAAATTTAAGCACCCTGATCCACATGTCGGTGCAAAAATTGGAAAAAGAGGCGGCTAAGCGCTATTCGCCGAGTTAATTGTACATGACTGATATTTTAAAGGAACCTAACAATGATTTTTGGGTCAAAATACAATGAAGAATTAATTGTCACTCTTTGATCGATGAAAACGATAAACAACACTAACTGTATTTTTAATATTAAAAAAAATAATAATAATAAAATTAAAGCAACCAGGTCATACTAATTCATTAATAATAAAATAAAATAATCGTATACCCCTCTGGTTAGGGCCAGGTGCTAGAATTTTATTAGATCGCCCAAGCGCATCTAATATGACCCAACGACCACTACGAATGCGGTGGCCGGAACCGACGGCTTTACATCTCCTCCTATCATCCGAAAGATGATAACGACTTAAAAAACCGATGGANNACATTTATGCAAGTTTTCCTCTCATATAGTTTTTTTTGTCAGTGGAGGATGGTACTACAATTTCATTTAATTTAGTGTTCAGACATTAGATACAATGTCTTTTTTTTTTAAACTTACCTGCGTATTTCGAAGGTTTAAATTTGTCCTTTTTGGCAACTAAAACTTATTTTTTTAGCTTGCGATCTATAGGAAAACATGTTTTAAAAAAAGTTGTAAAATTCGTATTAAACTTCTCAACCACTCAAATACCACTAATGCGACCTATACACCGAGTGGTTTGTTATACCATCGTCACTAATTTCGCTCGCTCTCACCAATTATTCTGTATTATCTCAGTGGTTTAGGTATTTTATTTTTTATATTTACAACTTCTAAACCTTATAAAATCTAAATTCAGGAAAGCAAATTAAACTTAAACGTAAGCGAAATGTATAATAACATTATCGTCCACAATTTTGGTACATAGTAACAGTTCTAAGTTAGATATAAGTGGATTTATATATTTAGATTTATCATGAATATCATGGTTAAGTTCTGAAAATCCAAATTTTAAGTTAGATGTAGAAAAAAACGAAAACTGTTACGTCTGATATTGCAGTTTATGACAAAAACACCAAATTTTGTTAAGTTGCTGACACTTTAAAATTTAAACTTAAACTATTCAAATATGCAAAAATAACACATTTAAAGCAAAGAATCAATTGAATACCATAAACGTTAATTCACTGTATCGAAGCAAAACAGTTTCAATACATGTATATCTCGTTTCAACTGTATAACTGATTTTAGCTATGCGAGTCAAGTTGTGTTGCTCTTATAAATTATAAAACTGATAAATTGATTTTATGGTATTGAAACAAAGTTTACACTATTTACAACAGGTTAAACATCTTCATAATTGATACATAAGCGAAACAGGCCAGATACTATGGTTTTAAATTTTCATAATCTGTTGCAAACATGTAATACCCAAATTGTTACGTATTTACAACGGTCAGTGGTGGTTAGGAATCCATGGAATTTGTAAAATTTCTTAGATTTAATACTGGTTATATAAACCAGAGATAAAGTACTCAAATTCTTGTTAATATTCAAAAATGTATTGATAGAATTGCTACTTATGGCCTAAGTTGTCATTTGACCTTGAAATTTGTCGATCAATTGTGAAACAGTTAAGCGATAAAGAAAAAACAAACATTTTGAAAACCTCCGGTCCAAAATTTATTATCATTTGATTTGATGGATGAGCCTGTATATTCGTTACTCTGAATTCGACTCAATTACCTCATAAAGGTGAAATGTCGAAATGTGAAGTGATTTATTAGTTTTTGACATTGTATTAATAATCTTTCTTCGCATAACCAGAAAGTTTGGTAGTATTTAGTATGTCTCATCAGGTGGATGACAGTTTTACATACGTTCATAGTTTATTCTTTTGGGGTTATTAATGGCATATTCCAGTATGAAGTAAAAAAAACTATGATAAAATTAGTAAATTTCGGGTTAAATTCATTGTTGCATAAACTTAAGCTGATAATTAAAAAACTAATATATCGTCACCATTATATATCCTGAGCTACTGTTAATAAAATCTCTGTTTTTAGAAGTAATAAGAAGTGATGAATCAGGATATTTGCCAGCTTGTTGAAAGCGAAATTTTTAAAATATTACTTAAATTTATTATGTACTACAAATTCCATAAAGGGTTGTTATAGTGAATAAAATATTATTCGAATGAAAGATTAATAAATTAATAAACTACAAATTAGTCATATAGTGGGAGTGTTATTTATCTATTTACTAGTTTTGCTTTATTACTTTAGCCTCAATCACATCTATTGACACAAGGCCAATATTATTTCCACTATTAGCGGAATCTGTTGCAATTAATTTTCACATTTAAAATTATTATAAACTTGTATCTGTTATGTGGCACATACGCGTCAATACAAAAAAATATTTATCTATAACTTTCGATAGGATGAGAACTGATAGAACTATTAGACCGCAAGGTGGTGATTTTACAAAATGAATTATATGACGTGTTAGAAGTGTGGCCGATGAAATACGAGCAGGTTTTAATTAACCGAGGAATAAAGCGTTTGGATTCTTGCTGCCACTACAACAATACCTACCAAGACAAGTCGCAAATGTTCTTATTCTATTCTTACTTTTTTGTTTTTGTTTTTTTTTTCTCGTGTAGTAAAGGAAAGAGATAAAGTTTATTTTGGAAATTATAGCCATCGATTTAGTTTATTGCTATATTATGTATGGAAATTAAATGGCTATATTTATTTTAATAGAAAAATTTAATTGCCATAGAATTAAGAAGGTGAACGGCACCTTTGTTCGAATAGACCGCCTGGAATTTATTAACACAATGGACTGATATAAAATCCACTCTGGCATTAAAAATTTTATGTTCCCTAGAAACATATTTCATATTAATATTCATTTTTAATGTGATTTTTATTATTGTCGGATATCGGCTCTATGAGCTTTTTGTGTCTGGACTTTTTTCATACAGAGCGCATTCTCATTTTATGATTGTTTTAAATTAGATTCACCATAAGACGTTGATCAGATTTCAATCAAACCGACAACGCAACTTTTTCATTAAGTTTGTGTAGTGTTTGTGCAGATTTTTTGTCAGAAACAAAACAGACTGATAACTGCTACAAACGTCACTTAACGGTTTTACATTTACTGTTTAATAGTAATAAAGCAAATACTTTTTCAATTAATCATGTGCCTCGTCTCAAGTTCTATCATTTATTATGCAGATTTCATTAAGGACTTACATCACAAAAAATTATTTATTAATCAGTATATTTGTCATAAAATTTTAATGATTTCATGTTAGTGCTTCTTTGATTTCTATTACCTGTAGAACCACAAACATTGCAACGAAACTTCTCATCAGATAACAACCCATTGTTTTCAACAACGTTTTATTGTTATTAAGGTATTTTATGTTGTATTTATTTATGAACATTAAATATTTGTACAATTAATTTAATTAGCAGTTTTGCATGTGATGATGGGCACCTATGAATGTTTATAGATGGATTCATTATCATTTCGTCTTCAGTGAAAAATTCAAACGCTCCTAACATTTCATAAAAAAGTAAAATGCCCAAGTAAAAAAGAAAATCGAATATTTTCTTACGTTGCCAGTTTTACTAATACCTAGCTTTCCATTGCTAAAATTGTTCATAATAAAAAAAAACCTAGCAAGAAGATGATAATATTTGAAATTTGTTAAAACAACCACTTCACTTTTTCTTAATAGAATTCTATATAATTGGTGTTACTAGATATTTGTCAAACCTACTCAAAATTACATCATCTTGCTATCGCAAAATTTCCGATCGATAGAAAATAACATTTTGCCCATCTTTTCTTTTTTAATCGTACGTTTAATCGTATTTGATAAGTTCTTTTAATGAAAATATTTGTGAAATTATTCGCTTCATGACTAGAACAAAACTAATAAATTTAAAACAAAAGAAACCAAATTTAATTTACAGTAGTCGCTTTAAGTCTAAACTATCTTTGAAAGCGAAACTAATGCAGTAATACAGAAAAACAGCAAGTTCTTGTGGAAAGTGCTAAATGAATGCAATATGGGCGAATTTATTTGAAGTCAGTTCAAACTGTTTATAATGTAAGCAATCATAATGTGATTGTAAAAATTGATGGAGAAATGGAGTAAAGGAAAACAAGTTGAACACGCATTAAAATGACGTTATGGTGAGCTGAGACCATCCTAAACTAATAAGTTTTAGAGTAGTAGTTTAATAGATGAATAGACGCTAGATGCTGAAACTAAAGGAAGTTGTGAATATGTGTAGGAAATAAAATGACTGGCCACAATATGAAACTGCGAGCATATTGAGCTCTTGATTCGTGGGTTTAAGATCTACGAATTTTTAATATGATCAGAGCAAATGTATTATTAGAAATTGTAAATTTTTGTTTTTTCCTATCCGATCTTTCCTTTCTTCAAGAATAGTTTTTTTTTTAATTTAAATGTAGATAATATAGAACCATTCTTAAACATTAATTATTTTATCGTGGAGGACAATAATGAGAAATGCCAATATCCATAAAAATTTAACATGATTTAATTGTACGAATGCTATGTGAATGTATAATCTTAATAAAGCAGTATTGTTCATTGATTCCTAGAACGTTCTAAATTCCATAGGCACATGAAAATAATAACTAAATTTCTTTAAATTTCGGCAACTCACAAAATGATACATCGGCATCGGATAATAGAATAATAAAAACTTTTGCAATAATTTACTATTTTGAACCTTTATTTGACAACTCTTGAACCTGACCGTACGTAACGTTCAAACAAATTTTACTTTCGAAGACCTTGATTTATATATAAAAAAAAGACTACTAAAGACTATTTTGTTATTGGTTGACGTTCTCTCTTTAACTTTTCATGCAAATTAAAAACACATTTATAATAAAAAAGCGTAAATGAGATTCCAAATGAAATTTTGACATTAGAATTTTTTATCCATTTCTTAAGTGAATTCTAGGAGTTTCTGGGTAGTTTGTGTGATAGTTTTGAAACATTTGTATATCCAATAAAAATGACTAATTACACTGGTTTAATANNTCACCAATGATTTACCAATATAAAGAAAAAAGTGGAGTGCATCAAGTTTCTGATACACCTAAAATATTTATCAGTAACTCCACTATTGCGTTTGGTCAAAATAATGAATCCACATCGACGTAGAGGGTACGTAGTTGATCAAAATAAAATATTGCACGGGACTATTTTTGATAGAAAAGCTTGTTTTTAATAACCTGTGATTTATTTAGTTCTTCTTGTTAGTACCTTTAATTTCTTTTTAAGCGTACATATTTTGATATGGCAGAAGATAAACGAAACTTTTATAATTGACCACATATGACATTTAATGGATTGTAACAGTTTTCCAAAAGGATGTTAGATTAACTATCTCTCTAGTAAAGTACCAAATATGTATGTTCATTATTTTAAGAATAAAACTTTGACATTTTCAAAATAACAAAATAAGAGAAATAAATTGGATAAATAAAGACGAAATAATTAACCTTTTTCATTTTTAAAACCATAAATATATATTGTTATTGACAGCTGATTTTCGTATCAATCAGTACTAAAATTAGTGGCTCATTGTATGTTGGATAATCAAGTTCACTGTAAGTAGTTTAAAAGTATAGGCGTGGTTAAAATAACCTTATGGCAATAACACTTCAGTTATCTTTCGATTTGTTTTACAATACTGATGTAATATTGTCATTAAAAAAGGTTCAGACATTATCTTCGAAAAATGAAAATTTCTTTTTAAAGATTATTTTGAGAATGTTGTTCTATTTTTTTAAGTTACACTTCCATTAAGAAAATTTAACAATTATAAATACATAAGGTATTGAGTTCAAAGCATATGTTTTTGTATAAAAAGCGCAACGTTATGATTGGATGTCACTAAACAGTAAGTTAAGTGTTTTATTGATTAAGTATAGGTATAAATAGGTATACTTAAAACTAATTATAATTAATTCTGTAGTAATGTTCAGTGAAAATAATGGGAAATATAAAAAATGCGGATTGTTCGCTTTTTCATTCAAGAATCCTTTTAAAAATAATCACGCTTTGAATTCATCAAGGAATATATAAATCGCGGTAATATTGAAAAGAATAACAGATTTAGGAAGGTGGAGAAGAATGTTCCATATGCTGTCGATAAATCAGAAAATTGTGTATCTTCTGGATAGAGCAGTAAATTTCATCCCCAAGCCGTGAAAAGTGACACCCCACAGCGTTCCTCGTTAATTACTTAAACCAGTGTAGTTTAATACACTTTATAAAATAAGAAATGTAATCAAAAGATTTTCCCTGAGGCTTGACGAGTTCATTATCGCGAAGAGTCGCAACCCTTCCTTTCCAGTGTTTGCCGCACGTTGGCGGCGGACGCAACCAGGGGCACGACTACAGGTTAGTGTTTTTAATTTAGAACATGTCAACGATACTCATGATAGATGATTTGGTGTGGGCTGCACAATCGTTGTAAAAAAGGGAATTAATTGTTTTTGAGGTGTGTTATAGTTCTATGATGATGGTATTCCGATTAATTTCGTTTTGTTTTAATCGATTTATTATAAACGTAGGTGTTCAATATTAATGGAATGAATTATTGGTTGTAGAATTCTACACGTGATCGGAAACGTGCGATGATAATCGATGGATCGTTTTCATTATAGGTAGACCTTTTCGGTGTGGGTGGCTTAACATATTTGATTTCTTTAACTGAGGTGGGCATAATAGTGAGAACTGAGAAAAATGATTATGAATGACGATAATGACGATTATTACGTTTAGTTTATCTAGATTACATTACTACACAGACAGCAGCAATAATAACTTTTACTTCTTTCCCTGTTATTTTAATTTTAGAAAATTTATTGATATCTTCTCATGAATATTCGCTTAAGAACATGTGTATGAATCATTTAGTACTAAAAATGGCTAAGCAGCTTTTTACAATTTTTCGAATAACAAATCTGTAACTGATTTTCATAGAAGTTAAATCAGTCACTTTTCATATAGGTATACTGCGTTTTGAAAAAAAAAAAAAAACAGAACACCAGGCATTTATTGAACAATTTTA